>PVJX010007884.1:0-68445 GCA_004027295.1 Dolichotis patagonum | reverse complement strand
AATTTGTAATAGCCAGATCTTGGAAACAACCTAAGTGCCCATCAACTGAGGAATGGATAAAAAAGTTGTGGCATTTTTATACAATGGAGTACTACTCAGCTATAAAGAATGATCACATTGAAGTATTTATAAATAAATGGACACGACTTGAGACCATTCTCTTAAGTGAAATAAACCAAACTCACAAGGGTAAATACCACATAATCTCCCTAATATGAGATTTGATAAGAGTATATAAGACTTTATGGTAAGCATGAGTCCCCATCTCACAGCTTCGAAGTCTTTCAAAGTTTTCAATCATCAGTTGGAATGGTTTTATCCTGTTTTGTTTGACTGTATCATACTTGATGATATGAATAGCTGTTTTGAAGAAAACAAAACACTGTGACAGCTATTGCTGATTTAATATCATCCTTCTTAGAAGTCCTACCATGCTTTTTTTTTGTTCTACTACCATTGGTTCTATCACATTGTGTCTTATAGGAATTTGAATATGTGTGATAGCTCAAACAAATTTTTTTTCTTTTCTATCAAAAATGAGATATTACAGTACCCATTGAACATTTTCTGTTTTTCGGTTCAGAAAGCCCTGTAATTCTTTCACTCTATGCATGGCTTTATACTATTGTGTTATGTTTGATATTATTGTATTTGAAACTATGCTCAGCTATAGCAGAGTAAGAGATATGGTGTTAGCTACTGTTGATGTCCAGTTGTCTTAATGTAAAGTACTGTGTTGCCTATGTTGTCCTGTTCTGATCTGCTCTGTACTGCCCCCTTTTGTTTTATTGTCTTTCAAATAAAAAAAAAGAAAGTAGTTGCTCAGAACACAAGATATTATCTTGTTTTGAAATTCTGTTTCATTGTTTTTATTGTTTTTTTCTCAAAATAAAATTTTAAAAAATTTAAAAACTTCTTTGCAGAAATAATCAACAGAGTAAAAAGACAACCTGCAGAATGGGCAAATTTTTTGCTAGCCATTCCTTGGTCAGAGTACTAATATCTAGAATATACAAAGAGCTCAAAAAAATTAACTCTCCAAAATAAAAAAAAAAAAAGAAAACATGGGCAACTGAAATACACACTTTTCAGAAGAAGCGCAAATGACCAATAAATACACAAAAAATGTTCAACATCTCTGTCCATTAGAGAAATTCAAATTAAAAATACTTTGGGTCCATCTTAGTTCAGAAAGAATTGCTATCATCACCAATTCAAATAATAACAACGGCTAGCAAAGCTGTGGGGAAAGAGCTCTTCTACACTGTGAGTGGAATGGTAAACTAGTACCACCATTATGGAAATCAGTATGTAAATTCCTCAGATAACTAAAAGTAGACATTCTACCTAACCCAGCTGTTGTCCTGCTAGTTATCGTCCTGAAACAGTTAAAGACTTCAGATTACAACTGTACATGAATACTCATGTTTACAGAAGCACAATTCATAATAGCTAAGTCTTGGAAGTGGCCTATATGGCCATCAACTGATAAGTGGATTTTAAAAATACGATATTTATACACAATAGGGTACTATTCTGCCATAAAGAAGGATATACATAAGTCATTTGTAGGAACATGGATGAAGTTTGAGACCATAATGTTCGATGAAATAAATCAAACACACAAACTTAAATATCACACAGTTTGTCTTATGTGAGATACCCAAAATGTAACTAAAGAACAAAATAAAAGATAGTAAGAAATAAGAAGAAAGATATTTTTGCAAATTGGAAGGGGACTAAGAGGTGAAAGAGAGAGGGAATGAGAAGAAAATGGGATAAAAAAAATAAAATATAGGATATACATGTCCAAACTCACCATAGGAAATGTAATCATTATGTACTGCAAACATGTCAAGAATGAAAATGGGGAAAGGGGATTTAGAGGAGGAGGGAGTGGGGAGGGAAGGGGAATGGGATTAAACAAAAAATCATTATGCATTATGTACATGTACCCACTCCCCAAAATGACATGTACTAATAAAAAAATAAAATTGAGAAAAAAATGAAATATCCCTGTCTTTTCAGGAGAGGTGATTTTTTTTTAAAAAATAAGAAATTAACAGTGGAATTTCACAGTACTCATGAACCAGTTCTGTGACTCAAACCTTATCCAGGGCCACTTGAACCACTGCTTCGCTTTCCGTGTCCAAGGCTGACGTGGCCTCGTCCAGAAGCAGGATCTTGGGGTTTCGCACCAGGGCACGTGCAATGGCAATTCTCTGTTTCTGTCCACCACTCAGTTGGGCCCCTCTCTCTCCAACCAAAGTGTCAAATTTCTGCAACAGAAAAATCATAAAAGGACTAAGCAAAGAATTTAAAGTTGGGAAGTAATCCAATAAACCACCACCTCTCACAGGCACTGCAATCTAGTTATTTAAACTCAGCAATAACTCCAAGTTTTAAATATGTTTATCTACACCTAGTGGATAGTTGTAGGGCTTTGAAATCCAATGTAATCTTGACTTCTATTCCTAACGTCCTATGCACTGCACTGGGCCAGAGTTCCATGATGCTTTGCACTACTGAACAGAGGACAGGAACCACTCACGTCAGGCAGTTTCATGATGAAATCATAAGCATTGGCTTCCTTGACAGCTTTCTCAATCTCATCCATGGTGACATTTTCACGACCATAGCGGATGTTTTCAGCTATTGTGGTGGCAAACAGCACAGGTTCCTGACTCACCACACCAATAATTTCCCGCAGATACCTTACATTTAGGGTCCTGATGTCCTGACCATCGATACTGATCTAAAATGAAAAATAAGTGTAACCTTCATACACTTATGATTGAGACCATAACATGAGCAGGATCTGCAATAGAAATTGCCAAGGGCCAGGCATCGAGCTCACCACACCCTCGCTGGGGTCATAGAGCCTCTGTATCAGCTGCACCGTTGTGCTTTTCCCACAGCCACTGTTCCCAACCAGAGCCACTGTCTGCCCACTCTGCACGGTTAGGTTGAGTCCTTTTAAGACCTGGGAAGGCCAGTGAGAAATAAACTTTAATACACACACAGCACACAATATGTATGAACTGACAGTGCAATAATAGGCTCAAATAAATATGCATTTTTTTCTGTTTTTACACTTAAGGTAAGTGTTCAAAACCCTCCAACAGATTGCTAAACCATTAGCTAATTATTTCTCACTTACTGTAACTTCTTTTCTAGATGGGTAACTGAAGTGAACATTTCTGAATTCCAAATTTCCCTTAATATTGTCTGGCTTATGTCCATGGCTTGAGAAGCTGTTGATGCTAGGCTCCTAAAGAAAATAAAATGTTAGGAAGTGATGAGGTTACAATACACACTTTCTAGTGACAGGCTGTGGAAACAAAGTGACAGCAAAATTAACTCTTAACTGGAAAATTTTTTGTTGAGTGAGTAAAATAGCTGGTTCAGACTTACATTATCTATTATTCTGAAAATTTCATAAGCTGCTCCTCTTGCATTTGCAAATGCTTCAATCTGTGGAGATGCCTGCCCCACACTAAAAGCTCCAATTAATACTGAGAAGAAGACCTGAGAAAGTAAGAAAAATCACAGTTATGAACTGTCTATTCTAATTTTTTCCATACCTCATGTTTTTGCCAGCATGAGTAAATCCATTTTAAAATGGCAGGCAACATAAGCATAGTAGACACTAAAAATTTTTAAATTTATAAATGAGACTAAATTTCAAATGTATCATTGAAAAATGTCAGGTGAGATTATAGATGCCGATCAACTAGATTTAATCATTCTCCATTTTATACATATATCAAAATATCACATTATATGCAAGTATTATTCCTCAAAAGAAAACAGTATGTATACTTTTATTTAGTATGTTTATCATGCAGAATTAGTCTTTCTTGCTCAGTGAAATGACAATGAAAGTTCTATTTGACCACATAATATTTTTGTATTTTTTCAATGGTTAAAAATTTTAATTTAGCACTCTGCCTAGCTGCCTGGGTCCCGGAGGTTCTGAACTCCATCCATCCAGGCACAAAGCCTCGGTACCACACTTTAGGAGGTGCATCCGTGCTAAATGCACAGAAAAGCCCAGCCCAGCCCAGAGCCCCAGAGCCACCCATCAGGAGGCAACCAGCCCAGGTGACAGGTCTTGGAGAATTTGAACTATGCCCATCAGAGCACAAGGTCCCAGCCCCATAGTTCAGGGGTGCAGTCTTGCTAGCCACAGGGTGGTTCCTGTAGGTTCCGAACTCACCCAGCCAGGAGTAAGGTCCGGGCACCATACCCCAGGGGATAATATGCTCCAGATAGCTGTACACTTTAGAGGCTCAAAATTCCTCCCAGCCAGACGCAAGGCCCTGGCACTGGCACACTCACTTGGAGGGGGTGGGTTTCACCTAGCTGCCTGTGTCCCTGAGCTTCTGAACTTCACCCAGCCCACTGTAAGGTCCCAGGGCCACATTCTGGGGGTGCATCCTTGCTAACTGCCTTGGTCCCAGAGGTTCTAAACTCCACCCAGCCAGGTGCTAGGACCAGCGACACACTCTAGGGGTGGGTCCCTGCTAGCCACCTGGGTAGCAGAGCTTCTGAACTCCACTCAGCCAGGTCCTAGGCCCTGGCAACACACTCCGCCCAACCCAAAGTCCCAGAGCAACCCAGTGCAGTACATCAGGGAATGCCAAGCAGACTCACAGGCCACAGAGCACAAGCCTCCAGTGCCATAGTTGGGGAATGTGCCCCGGCTTGCCATGGCGATATTGGAGGATTGAAGCTCTGCCCAGTGCAGCATTCTAGTGCAATCCATCAGGAGGGTGCCTGGCCAACCACACGAGTCCCAGAGGAAAATGACAGAAAGAAAGAACAAGATGCAGTCTCAGTCCTCCAGCTCAGCAAGAAAAATGCCAAAAGACACTAAAATGGAAGACACTTAACTTTCTGAAATGATAGCAACTGAAGTAAAGAAGCAACCCTATGAAGAGGAATTGCTTCATATAGAGGAAATCAGATCAGAAATAATCTCTCAGGTAAAAAAATGAAATGACAGACATTATGAAGGAAATGTATGTATCTAGAGAAGATCTACATAAAAAATAGAGGAACATAAGAAAATGATGGAAACCTTGAATGACCAATATAAGACAGAATTAGAATGCATGAAACAGATACAAAGGGACTTTCAGGAAATTAAAAATTCCATCAAAGCTGGAAGAACCACTTGAATGAAGCTGAACATAGACTCTCAGACCTTGAAGACAGGATGAAAGCTTGCAATCATGAAAGAAAAGATCTCCTAAAAATAACGAGGAACCAGGAAACAACAATTCAACAGGTGTACGATGATGTAAAGAAAAACAATGTAATACTCTTAAGGGTCAGCAAAAAAGCAGGGATCAACATAAATGACATATGAAGGCTATTTACAGAAATAAGAGCAGAAAATTTTCCAAACATCGGAAGAGAATCTGATATACAATAAGGTATACAGAACCCCAATTAACTATAACCAAATCTTCATACAAACATAGAATAATTAGAATATCAAAAATTCAGCACAAGAACAGAATACTAAAAGCTGTCAGAGAAAAGGAACAGATCACCTATGAAGGAAAGCCTGTCAGACTCAGAGCAGACTTCTCAACACACCTCGAACTCAAGAAGAGCTTTGAGTGAAGTATTTCAGGTCCTGAAAAAAAACAACTTTCAATCCAGATTGATGTACTTTGCAGAATTATCTTTGAAAACTCATGGAGAAATAAGACACTTCTACGAAAAAGAATGCCTGATGAAATTCATGACCATCAAACCAACATGACAAAGAGTACTGAAAGACACTCAAGGAAGAGACAAGGATAAATACAATCCCAAGAACAACAACAAAAGGAAACCACTAAGCAGGGCAAACAAACAGAAAAAGTAGAAAACCAACAACAGGAAGATAACATGACAGTGATAAGTCTGTACATGTCAGTTATATCCATCAACATAAATGGTCTCAACTCACCAATAAAAAGAAAGAAACTGGCAGAGTGGATTAAGAAATGAAATCTAACAATATGTTGTGTACAAGAAACACACTTAACTCTAAAGGAAATTCACAGACTGAAAGGCAAAGGATGGAAAAAAAAATAGTCCATGCACAAGGAACCCAGAAAAAAGCAGGGGTAGCTATTTTGTTTGCAGACAATGTGAACTTCAAACAAAGAATGATCAAAAGAGATAAAAGAAGGTCACTAAAAACTGGTTAGGGGAAAACCTGAAAAGTAAGAGATTACAGTCATAAATGTATATGCACCAAATATGGGAGCACCCAACTACATAAGACAAATTTTAATGGACATGAGAAATCAAATATATAATACAGTTACAATAGGGGACCTTAACATACCATTGTCACAAAGAGACAGATCAACCAAACAAAAAATCATCAAACTTGTGAACAAAGAGACCTAGTCAATGTGTACTGAGTATTCCACCCAACAACATCAGAATACACATTCTTCTCAGCTGCACATGGGTCATTCTCTAAAATAGATCATATACTAGCCCACAGAACATGATTAAGTAAATACAAAGGAACTGAAATAATTCTATTCATATTATCTGACCATAGTGTGTAAAATTGGAAATTAACTGCAAAAAAACACACAAGAACCCCATAAACACATGGAAACTAAATAACCTTATCCTAAACAACCAATGGGTGATGGAAGAAATTAAACAGTATCAACAATCAAACAGGGCTGGGGATTTAGCTCAGTGGCATAGGCGCCTGCATGGCCAGCAGGCAGTCGTGAGTTCGATCCCTGGTACCGATAAAAAAAAAAAAACACAATCAAACAAAAATGCAAATACAGCTTACTGGAACCTGTGGGACATAATGAAAGTAGTCCTCAGAGGGAAATTTATAGCACTAAACTCCCACATTAGGAAAACTGAATGAACACAAATAAACAACCTCATACTACATCTCAAACTTCTATAAAAAGAACTAGTGAAGCCCGAAGCCCAAAGAAGGGAGGATATTATAAAGATCAGAGCATAAATTAATGCAATTGAAACTAGAAAACAAACCAAAGAATTAATGAATCTAAGAGTTGGTTCTTTAAAAAAATAAAAAAATTGATAAAACCCTAGCTATCCTTGTCAAAAAGACAGAAGAAAAATTCAAATCCGCACAGTAAGAAATGGAAAGGGTGAAATCACTACAGACACTGTGGAAATACAGAAGATCATCAATACCTACTTAGAAAAGCTTTACTCTCAGAGGTTCAATAACACAGAAGAAATGGACAGATTTCTAGAAACCTATGAATTATCAAAGCAGAATCAAGAAGATGTGAAACTGCTGAATAACCCAATTTCAGTTAATGAAATTGAAAATGTAACTAGAACCTTACCAACAAATAAAAGCCCAGGTCCTGATGGATTCACAACTGAATTGTTCAAGAAATTCAAGGAAGGCTTAATTGCCAATATGCCTCAAACTCTTTAATGAAATAGAAAGGGAAACAATTCTCCGTAACTCATTGCTGGAAGCAAGTAATACCCTCATACCAAAAACAGAGAAGGAGCCAAAACAAAAAAAAAAAAAAATTATGGGCCAGTGCCCTTAATGAACATCGATGCAAAATCCTCAGTAAAATACTTGAAAATAGAATGCAATAAGTCATTAAAAAGATTATACACATGATGAAGTAGGATTCATCCCAGGAATGCAATGGGTGGTTCAACATACACAAATCAATAAACGTAATATATCATATCAACAGAGCCAAGGACAAGAACCACATGATCAGCTCAATAGATGCAGAAAAAGTTTGCAACAAAATGCAGCACTCATTCATGATAAAAAAAAACCCTACAGAAAATCAGAACAGATGGTCTCTACCTCCATCTGATAAAAACCATCTATGATGAACTAACAGCCAACATCTTACTAAATGGACAAAAACTGAAAACTTTCAACCTAAAGTTAAGAACAAGACAAGGATGACCATTACCACCACTCTTATTCAATATAGTTCTGGAGCCATTAGCCAGAGCAATTAGACAAGAAAGAGAAATAAAAAGAATAAGGAAAGGAAAGGAAGAAGCTAAATCATCATTATTTGCAGATGATATGATACTCTACATAGAAGACCCCCAAAACTCCACTGAAAGTTTCCTAGACATAATAACCAAATTTGGTAATGTAGCTGGATAAAAGGTCAACACTCAAAAATCAATAGCATTCCTGTACACAAACAACAAACTCACTGCTAGAGAAATAAGTAAAGCCACACACTTTACAATAGCATCCAAAAAAATGAAATACCTAGGAATCAATCTAAAAAGGAAATAAAATATCTATTCAGTGAAACTTACAGTACTCCAAAACAGGAAATTGAAGGGGATTTCAGAAAACAGAAAAATATTCAATGTTCATAGATAGGAAGAACAAACATTATGAAATCGCCATTCTCCCAAATTTTTTATACAGATTTAATGCAATTCCAATCAAAATACTATTTGCATACCTCACAGATCTAGAGATATCATCCTTAAAATTCATGTGGAATAATAAGAGACCTAGAATAGCAAAGGCAATTCTGGGCAACAAAGTTAAGGCAGGAGGCATCACAATCCCTGACTTGAAATTACATTACAAAGCTACTGTGATATAATCAGCATGATACTGGAATAAAAACAGACCCGAAGATCAATGGAGTAGATTAGAAGATACAGCTACAACTACAAACACATGCAACCACTTCATCTTTGACAAAGGGGCCAAACATGTACACTGGAAGAAAGATAGCATCTTTAACAAGTGGTGCTGGAAAAACTGGCTTTCCATATGCTGAAAACTAAAACTAGACCCACACCTATCACCATGCACTAAACTAAAGTCAAAATGGATCAAAGATCTAACTATTAAAACAGAAACACTAAATCTGCTATAAGACAAAGTAAGTAGGAATCTTGATGACATAGGTATTAATAATGGCTCATTTCTATTTATAAGTCACACGTCACTTACAGTGAGAACTTGTCCAATGGTATATTCATTTGAGAGGACCAAGGTGGTCCCATACCAAAAGGCCAGAGCATAGGATGCGTAGACCAGGAAGAAAGCTGCTCCTATAGCGACATTGGCTGTGATAGCTTTCTTTATCCCAAGTTTTTTAGCATCTTCTAAATTTTTATTATACCTGGGAAACAAAATAAAAATTATCACATATCCCTATAAACCTTAGGAAAAATATGTCAGTGGAGGATGATAGTATTGAGCAGTGACATGTTCTGAGCCCTGTGGTAAACATGCATTTTTTTCTTTTGGTCACACGGCGACATTACAACATTATCACTGTCTTGTTCTCTGCTAGTAGAAGAGTAAACTAAGGTCCAGTGGGGGCAAGTTATTGGTGAGGGAGCCTTCTGAGAACTTCTTTACCGACCTCAGCAAGAGTGAAATAAGTGAAGCAACATTCAGCAAACTTCTGGAACATGTGTTGTTTCATATACAGGGGAATACAGAGACATGAAACTAAATCTCTTCCAAACTTATCTTCTCTTCAAAATCTCCATGCCTCTTTCATTCATCATAAAATGGTGACCCAATGTTAGATGGTATTAAACACAAGGAAGTCACTGAAACTTCTGAACCTTTGGGGACAGTCTCCGTCTTGTCCCATTTCTGGAAAGACCCACGATGAGATTATATCTGAAGAGCTTTGAATTGTTAGGTAATACTTTTCCTTAAATAAACTGTGTGATTGCTTTTATTTCCTCAGATATCCATTTCAAAAATTACTCACCAAGAATAGACATCTGGTTTAGAAGGTATATAACAGTCCATCATGCATATCAATATTCCTCTGTTTTATCCTTTCTCAACACTGCCGAAATAGCCTTCCCTACTTTTGTCACACATGGCTGACCATGCTGGACCAAGGGGCTCTGTCCTTTTGGTCTGGGCCACCCAAGTTCTTGTAGCTCCAAAGACTAAAACACTAAAACTTTCAGCACCTCTACAGCCTTGTAACTGGATCACAGCGTGAAGGTCATGGAGAACACCCACTAAGAGTTTTTAGAGCAAACATGAATTACACAAAAGGGAGCAAAAACAAGCGAGCATCAAGCAAACTAGAAAGAAACAACATATGTAGAAATCTGTGCCTATCAGCACATTTCTACAGTTCTAATGATTCAATTCTCAAATGAAAATTCAAGTGCTTTCAAACCTTAGAAGAGTGGAGAACTTCTGATGCTAAAATAAAGGAGAGGTCCTGCAACTTTAATTTCACTTAAAAGGAACAGATCATCCTGCTCAAAAAGAGAAATACAGAGATAAGAAAATGGTTCATAGTTTAGGTAAAAGAAAACTTTGAAAATATACAGCAAAGGTAAAATTATTAGCAAATTACGAAAGATTATAATTAAGCCTTAATCTGTCTTTATTCTCTTAATCAAAACTCCCTGAAGAATCTAGAACCTTGCCTTCCACAGAGGAGCTCAAAATTGGTGACATCAAAGAATTTAAATTGACAGACATTTCACATTTTGGAGTTTTGATATATTAGCTATATGACTGTTAATATTTCATCAATCTTTTGCATATCCAAGTTATTAATTCCCCAGCAGAGTTCAAACTACCCTCTAGGTAAGCACCCATTTTCTGGCCTTTACCACTATGTTTTAAAACCAGCTATTTTGTCACTATTACAGAAGGATCTCATGTGAAATTTAGGTGGCAGTCCTGCCTACTGAAAATTAAATATAAACAGAACTTACAAGTCCCCAACTTGCCACTTGCTATCTTCGACTATTATTAAGAAACATTTCAGTAAAAGGCGTGTGAGCAGATGCCCACATGTGTCCTCCTCTAGGAGCAGAGATAAGGAACAAAGTAGTACTTGACATATGTAGTACACAACTGCTAAGGAACTTTAGGGTTTCTGATCATATTCTGTCTTGTACTAGTACCAGTTGTGCTTGCCAAGACAAACGTTGAAGCATTTCACTGATATGATGCTGTCCTGTGAAGCCAGAGGAAACGTTTACACAGAAAGAAGCAATAACAGGAGGTAATTATTTAGATTCCATAAAAGATAAATGGGGAGAAGCACCAAGGAAGCCATGCAGCACCCCTGCCAGGGCCTCAGCTGGCACACAGGGGTGCAGCACGGCTGAGCCATAGAGAAGCAGCAAGGTAGCCGGCTTGGCCTCCTGCCCCTCCAACCCCAAACAACCAGACAGACCCAGGCTGAAACGATAATAACTGAAATAAGGAAGCAACGTGACATTTATGTTGTTTGATTGACTGCAAGCCTGGGGCCGGTAGTCTGAGCAACTATTTAAAGGATAACAGTATGCAATATAGTAACAATTGTGGATTTTCACTGTCTTATCACTTCTTTTGCTTCATTTTACTCTTCTGTTTTACTCCCTTTGAAATAAAAAAAGTTAATTTAATTTTTTTTAAAAAAAAAGGGTACAGAGAAGGAAGGAGACATAAGCAAATACTCCTTTAAACAGGCTTCCTGAGTTGCTTTTTAATAAATAAAAATGTCACTCATAAAAACAGATTTGAAAGTCACACATTTGTTAGAAGCTTTAGTATGAATATAAAAATTAAAATGGGAATTCAAAACATGGACTGAAGTAAAACAACAAAAACATCAGTATTTTACAAATATCACTCTTCTCAACTATTATGAAAACTGTTTTAGTTAAGCAAATAAATCAATACTAATATACAAACATATGTGCAAAACACATAGGACAAAAAATATTTTTTAAATTAAGTAGAAAAAAACTATTCAAGCTATTAAATTCATTTATAGCTCTGGTAAAATTCCTATAGTCAGAAAGTCGACTTCTTCCTGGCTATTTTTTTTAAGAGAAATTCAGACTAAGACTTCGCTTGTACATGGAGAGAAGACAGTGGAAAGCAAACTGAAGAATTTGGTTTCACCAAAGAATAATCTTACAAATTCAGCTTCCAAATTAAACCTGAACGGTGAGCCCTTCACCCACCTGCAGCTTCTACTCTAGGTCAGGCTACCATCATTCCTATCAAACAGATCACTGTACTGGCCGCCATTGCTCTCACCGAACCTACCTTTTGACTGAGCTCACCTACTCCCTACAGATTTTCCAGACATTCTTCTATTTAACACCTTGAGCCACTTCCCCATCTTTGGAATAAAACTCTTAACTCTTCATCATGACCTACGAGTTTCCACATTCTGGTTCTTGCCCATCCTAAACACCTCTCTGTTAAGTAAGCTCTAGTCACACAAGCCTGATAATATTTCCCAGGACACCTCAAAGTCTTTGTTACCTTAGGATATGTGAAAATGCTTCCTCTGATCCATTCTCTGCCCATCCCCATCAGGGGGGCCTTTTCTCATCTCTCAGGTCCCACTCCAGGTGATATTTCCCCAAAGTGACCTCCCTGACCATCATATTTAAGATTTCCCTCCTCAACCTCATCAGAGCACCCTCATTTTTTCAAAACTATAATTTAACATCTTTAAATAATGCTTCTTCTGACTCTAAGAGTATTTTATTTCTCCAAATCATATTTATTCAAAAAATTATATTACATACATGCTTTTTGGACCTATCTGTACCTTTCTCCTCCTCTCATTACAATTTGAGCTCATGAGACAATGGGCTTTCTGTGGTGAGATGTTGGTGTGGTCATTGAATAAGACTTCCCACTGTATTAGTGAGAAAAATTTTGGAGAAACAGCAAAAACCTTAGGAAGACTCTAACTAGAACATGGATACTGCTTGCCATCCAACTAAGCTACCAACTTAGCTATCACGATTTATCTTTTTGGGTATGAAATCTATCATATAAACAAATGAAGATTCCAAACACATGCAGAGTGCTAAAAATAATTCTATAAGTAGGCATGAGGGTAGTTTAAGACACAGCCCTGTAAGCCCTGGAAAAGCCCGGGTGTGATCCAGTTCTCATCACACAACTTCTCATCTTTCCAGAAGTGATCATTATTCTGACTTATAAACAAACATTTCCTTGTTTTCTTTATGGCTTTATCACATCATGTACACAGAATAGTTTAGAATTTTTGTTTGCAAAAAATGTATGTTTATAACATTATAGTATACATCATCATGGTGTATGTTAAATTTTATAGAAAGTTTCTTGATGTCAAGAAGTGACTGGATCTAATAAATGCTATAAATTTCTATAAATTACCGTCTATGCTCTCAGAAATTTAAGAAAAGGGAACATCATAAAGATTATAGTTAACATTGCTTCATAAAAAAGACTTTGAACTTTTATAAAATGTGTTTTTCGTTATATTTTTATCTTACAAATCATGGAGCATGAGTCTGGACAAGGACAGAAATTGTCCACAGATTAAAATGATCCCATAGATATTGTGAAAAATGTATCACCCAGTCTTCAAATATCAAGAATTAGTTTGACAGGCCGAAAAACTCATCAGAGATGTGAAACATATTTTAGCCTTAAAAATTACTTTCATGTTAATGTCCATCTGGGAAACTAAATAAAGTTCTTTGAATTAGCAGATAAAAGCATTAAACAAAAACATTTGCAACTTCTACAGAATATTAGCAATACAGCAATATATCCACTAATTATTAGAAAGCATTCATATTGGAGAAAACCTCTTATAACTGGCATTGTCAACCTGAAGGACACACAGGATGACACAGAATTTAGCAGTTCTAACAACTTAAAAAAGGAACTCAAACCTTTCAAGTTCTTTCTGTTGTCCTCCAAATGCAATCACGGTTCTTATGGCTGCCAAGACTTCCTCAGCCACCGCACCAGCTTTTGCATATGCCAAGAGCTCTTTATCAGTAAACGAAGACAATATCTGTTTTGAATGAAATTTCAGATCATTTAAGCATTTTAACAAGCTATTTTATCATAATGCAAAAATACATAAATACACAAATATATTAAGGCACGTGAAGAAAACAATGTTTATCTTAATTATTTTCGGTCATGATGTTCCACATTTTAGCATATATATTCACTGTGTAAATCATCTCAAATTATTTCTAAATAGAAAAGATACCTAACAGATTACACTTTTCTCATGAAAACTACATGAATCCTCATCTCAATAAATAGAATTGGACCTTTGGAGAGATGTTAAATTTCAGAAAGGAAAATACATATCACACTACAAAAATAAAAAATGTAGAAAAGTCATTTTATTATATAATTCAACAATTGTACTCTGAGCATTTATCTTAGGGAGAATAAAAGAATAAGAACAGTTAATATACTATGCACCATAATCTTAAAAGTAGTTACTCAGAATGTGAAACAGACAAAAAAAAAGACTCCTACAAAAAACAAACATAATAACATGAAACTTTTTTAATTTTCTAGCTTAATTTATTTTGTGTTAGGCTTGGCTCTGGTTAACCTTCTGTTTTTCATACCTTTTTGCTATATGGATTTGTGGTATCATCTCTAAATTATGTGGAACCCAACAAAAACTATACACTGTTCACCAGACACCCAACCTTGCCTTAAACCAGTTTATAAAATGAATACAACACCCACCAAGAATGGGCAAAGAAGCTTTACAAAATCCCGAGAGGCATGTGTACCGGAGTGGGAAGGCCAACTTCTGTTGGTCTACTACTGTGAGTGGGAGACAACACTGAAAACTAATGATTTACATGTATGTGGGGAAAGAAAGCGTATTCCTTAAATTATTTTTATAACAATGCTTGGATATATATGAATAGAAAAATTTACAGTGCTGATAAAACTGTGTCTCCAAAACTAAAAATATTCAAATCAAAAATGTTAATTGAATGGGACACATGTGGTGTTCACTGAACATTTTCTACTTGCTGCATGGCTCTCGCACTGTCTGCTCTCAAACACGGATCTCCAGGGCTTCGTAAATCCTCTTTGTGCAGGCAGAGGATGAATTGTAAGAGCCACTTCCTTTGTCCATGATAATCACATGGCCAAAGACATGAAGCCCTGACGTGAGCAGAACTCATGAAGTCGATGAGATTATCCTGCTGATTTTGAACCGAAGATGGAAATATGAAATAGAACATCTGGACTATAATAGTCAAAGATCCTTCCATGGGGTTTTAGGAGGAGTTAAAACACAGGCTTCACCCACCTTTGCCCAGACTGCAGCTGACAGTCCAAGAACGGGGCTAATGGCTAAGATCACAAGGGTCAGCTTCCAACCACGTGTGAATCCTACTATAAACCCAGCCAAAAATGTTGCCAGTGACTGAAAGAACATTCCAATTTTGTCACCAATTCCTTCATTAATTTTGGAGACATCACTAAAAGAACAGACAGTTTTAGGGAAAATGTAAACAACTGTAAATGCAGAACTTTCTCCTGAATCCAGTTTAGTTTTGTTGAGAGTAGGATATACACCAATGGTTTTTCTCTGTTTGCTTGTTTCATTTGACAAGAAGACAATTTCTAGTAGGAATTTTGTCTAACAGCAGAAATCTGTAGTCTCTATGACCCCCAGAAATGGACATGGTATAGTTATGTATTCAAAAATTTCAAATTACCCAGAAATTTCCCCAGGAATTATAATACTGTTGCTTTACTATTGGCAAATCCAACCTCTCCCTGAATACCAGTCATGCAGGTTCCCTCATAACCGGCTAGGTACTAAGGACAAAAGGTGCATAAGACAGGGTTACTACTCAGGAGGAGTTTAGTATTCTTGAATGATGTACTAACATCTCCTAACAGATCTGATGACATCTATTTCTTTAGGTGAAGATCAAGAACTAGTTGTGAGTCAACCATAAAAAAGTGGGTACTCACTCTGTGAGCCGCGTGTTCAGCTCCCCAACATCATGCACGTCAAACCAGCTTATCTCTTGCTTCATTATAGCATGGAAAAATAGTTTTCTAATTTTGTGTATCTGTCTCCCAGCTGCCAGGCACCAAAATGAAACCTGAATATAAGCAGCAACAAGCACGGCAGCTCCAATTCCACTATAGTAATAGGCATATCTGGAAAACAAGAACGCGACACATATGCTATTTCCTGATCAATCTTTCCCGTACAGAAGACTCATTATCACTTCAACTCATCCTGGTATCTCACCATCTTTAACAAATAAGAAGGGATTGCAACAAGCCCAGTTGATGTTCAGCATCTAACTACATCTCCACTATTACAGAAAAACGGTCAAGAGTGATTTCTCTTCATGATAAACCCAAAGTATAAATAAGTCAAAGAGCAAAATAAAAGGTAATAGGGGACAAGGAGACAGCTCATTTGCAAATGGGAAGAGGATCAATAGATTGACGAAGCAGGGGTGGGAAGTGGGTGTATAACGAATTAAGATGCGTTATGCACATGTACCAACTCCCCACAATGAATGTAATCATTACGTACTATAAATAAAAATGGGCTAATAAAATAAAAATTTTGTAATTTTTAAAATTTGATTTTAAAGATAATAAAACCCAACAAAACAAAACAGAATAAACCCAATCAAATAAAGCAGTGACACTGGTACAGAACTTTAAAGCAGGATAATAGTAAAACAACCACAGCTACCATAGTATATCTTGTTATCTTCACAATAGTTGTCCATTCCATCAGATATAGCAAAATCAAGCCAAAACAAAACAATAAAACCAATCAAAACAGAATATTGAATAAGGAAAAATAATTAATCACAGCAAAACGAAACAGTGAGAATACTATTGGACTTCAAAGACAAGACAGAAGGAAATCCCCCATATTTGCTATGTTGCATACTGTTACCCTCCCTATAGATGCTCAGACCACTAGTCCCAAGCCTACAAAGTCAACCAACCAATACAAGTATTCAGTTGATTTATGTACCTCAGGTGCTATCAACTCAGCCTGTCCTCCAAGGGGCCAGGGGAGTTCACGATTCTCAGCCCTCACGCCATAGGCTCACAGGAAGCTCTAGCTGACTTTTTTCTTCCTGGGCCCCACATGGCATGTTCGGCTTACCAGAAAGGCTGCCTTGTTGGCTTGTTGGTCAGTTCCTCCAATAAAAATTTTTTAAAAAGTGATTTCTACTTTGGCTCTATCTCAGTTCTTTTTTATTTTAAAGAGAATAAAACAAAAGAGGACAGAACAAAGCAGATCAGAACAGAAAAATGTAAGCAACACAGCACTTTACAACAAAACAACCAGATATTAACAGTAGGTACCATAATGTCTCTTTTTTTGTAATAGTCGAGCATAGCTTCACTCAATCTCAGTTCTTGATTTAACGCCTGAGTAATCTCAGGCAGGCTGCTGACCATTCCCAAACCTCAGTTTTCTAATTGTACATGGTAATAAGTACAGAAGACTCAATCATGTGTGAGTTATATTTGGGCCAGCACTGGCATAGAGTGAATACTGACACAAGCCAGTAACCGAGAGATGATGGAAAGTCAGGCAAGTGTGACACTGTAGTCCTGTCTATACTTACTAATCAGCATTAGCCCTTTACAGTACCTGGTCATCCCACCCTAAATGGCCCACTCATGTCTGAACACTTTAGGGAGGTCTGCACAGCGCAGAATGGAAAGTAGTGTAGAATTTACAGAAAGCAGAACAAGGGCATGGAAATGATACACTGGCCTTTCGGGCTACATGTCCAGAAGAGCTTGTTTGTTGTTTTGTTTGTTAAATGACAACAAAAAGTATGAAACAAAACAAAAAATATTTTTACACTGTCTGTTCAACAGGCCATCATGAGCTATCTTACCATATTTAATGAATAATTTGTGGTTTTCCTTCCAGTGTAATCTCTAACAATAAAAACAAAGACATCTTCCAACTTCAAACCTTTCATATCTAGGAAAATTGAAGGCTCCTTGCTCCAAGCCATCATATTTGAAAAGTGAACTATTGAGTTTCACTAAGGAATCTATTTTTTGGTTAAAACCAAACATTATAAACACAGGATATACCAATCACCCCTTTTAAAAATTCTTTGCTATCTTCTAAAAAATAGTTGGACAATGCAGAAGCTATAAAAATGTCTATGCAATAAAAAACTGGTCTCTGAAATTATGGTTCAAAATCCTGTGCACAACCCATCAAGAGGATTGCTAAACCAAAACTCTCCAGGTGCACCTGGTAATTTAGAATGTAATTATCTGAGAACATGTACTTAAGACTCCAAATTTTAGTTACTAAATGACTAAACAGATAAATTAGTAATTAAATATTATCTCAGTACTAAGAGTATATAGCAAGGGAGAGCTAAAGGAAATCTTAAATAGAATTCATGATTTGAGAATCAGTAATGTGTTTTAATGTAATGCACATTACCGACCAAGATATTCTGGGTTTTCCAATGTAGAAACAATGTCTTTTCACAGAAACATAAGGAGTTACTTGTTTCTTAACTTTCAACATATAAACAGCTGTCTCCACTTTCTTCAAGCCTAATGGGTAATTCACAGAACAACACATTATCTTTGTCATCTGAATCACTAACATGTACCTTCAGACATCTATTATAAACTACTGTAGAGAGTAAACTGCAAGATGTGTAAATCATTAATAAAAAATTTCCCTGATGTTTGTTAAGGTCAGTGATTATATTTCTTCTGGGTGTTGTGTTTAGAATTAGAAACTGAGTTTTTAAAAATTCCCATTGGCTGATATTATTATCATACCATGACTGAAACATAAAGAAGCAGGCCAGTAATTACAAAGCCACTGAATATAATGATTCTTAATTCAATTCCTAGCACAGTCATATGCTGGTACTAGATTACTTTGAAACGAATTGAAATTGGTATTTGACACATGTTGATGGTAACATTTTCTTCAGGGTCTTATCATTTATTTGGTATTCAAGATGCAAGCTAGAAGTTGTCACTTGACTCATTACCCTTTCCAGCCAAAACAGTTGTCTGGTATTCATCATTTTGGTACTCTGCATGCCTCCTGGAACCAGCTAATGAACAGAACCTAAGTACCACTGTATTTTTAAAGGCTACTGTAAGCTTCTCTAATTTCCCTGTAAATGATATTCCATGTTTGCCAACACATGCATTGAGTCTATTTGAGGCTTAACCTTACTTTTATATATCTTTTACAGCCAATAAAGAATTCTGCATGATATCCTCTTTAAAACCTAAAAATGGTATTGTTCACCTCAAAACGTCAAACTTTAATGAAGATAATGCAAAGTTTTAAACAGTGCTTCCTTGGGACTGATTCAGAAAAAGCTAGGAAACAAAAATGAAGAAAACGTCTACTTACGTGGTCATCTTTTCCTCCATTTGCTTGTAGATCAGTGCAGTCACATTACCTAGGTCACCACAAAACAAACATATCACTTATGTCCCCTTCATTTCCATTAGAAAATAAGCACATACAAATGAACCAAACATTTTTGAAATAACAATTTAGAAAAAATAAAAATAAAAAATCAGGACACACCGACTCCATTTCTATTAGGCATAATTATTATGCCACTCATCCCAACACTTCCCCGCAGGTTGTAGCCAACCTCACACAGACCAAATTCAAAGATGCTTACCTGTAAGATGACACCCACATGCCAAATGCAGATTTAACACTTAAGGATATATTTAAAATTTAACATTGCATTTCTCCTGGTTTTATTTTATGTAAAAGTTATCAAATACAAAGAATAATATATAAATGCTAGTGAGAATCACCAAATGTGAGCAAATATTAATATACCTATACACTTGTATTCAATTTCTCAAAATTTAGCTTTAGGAATTTTTCCAATGAAATATTTAACAGCAGAGGAAATTCTTGAGCAAACAAAGAAACAAATAAAGCTAAATTCATCATGGAAATGTTTATGAAGAATTTAAAACTTCAATATTCGCTAGCGTTCTGCCTTGAGCTTAATTATAATGCAGGCTTTGAGGACAGAGATGTATTGGGGGTTTTTTCCTGCTTATAGCATCAACATTTTGAACACACACATTCGAGATAGGCACACTTTATACCCTGATAATTTAAACATCAAAACATAAATACAATTTGATCATTCCTGTTCCAACCTGCACACAATTTACGCAGTCATAATTTAAGTATCAAAGTATAAATACATTCTAATTATTTCTCCAAAAGTCTAAAGTGCTTCAAAACCTGAACATTTTGAGTACTGACAAGATAATACCACTTAATCAAGATTTGCTTCATGCAGAAATGTATTAAAAATATTTTATAATGTTGCCTTCAGTCTATGTGTATAAAATGTGTATGAAACACAGATAAATTTCCAGTTGGGATCCCACTCCCAAGACACTTTGTAACATATAAGGAACTATTCGAAAATTTGCAAAAACAAAACAAAATCCTCCAAAGATAAATTATTACCATTTAGCCTTTTTTTCTGAATTACTAACATATTAAAATTTGAATTTTCTTCATTTCTCTGCACACAGTCTAATAAGGAATAAAGAAAACCTACAATCCTCTCATTTCAGTTTCACTTTGTGTGGTTTGAGTCCCAGGAGTCAAATCCTATCAATCCTATCAATCGACAACACTACAGAAGGGTTAGGGCAACGCAGTAGCACACTTACTGTGAGAGCACACTCTCATAATCTCTGTTACAGTATATAGTACACTTGTGTTTCTATTACTATTGTTACTAATCTCTTCTGTGCCTAATTTATAAATTAAACTTTATCACACATATGTCTGTATAGGAAAAAACATGACACATACTTGATCCAGTACTGCCCAAGATTTCAAGGATTTACCAGGGTTCTGGAAAGGAGAGGACTGGTATAATCAGAAGAAAATTGCCAGATTCTCACCTCATCATCTATCCACCTTGGGACTCTGACATCCAGACACTATCTCTTCCCACCTGTTTCTGTAGATTGTGGATACCTGCTCCTACCTAAAGCAAACCTCTGTTCCTGAGACACGGAACCAATTCTTCTCAAAGACATTACTCAAAAAATTCTCTTCCCGTTCTCTTTCAAACTTCACTTACTTTCTTTTACAAACACACACACACACACACACACACACACACACACAACTTATTTACCCTCATTTCTCCGTTTGCTTTTAGACACCTCAACCCATAACAATGTTCAAAACTTAATTTCTGTTATTTATTGCACAGATCTACTCTCCTTTCATCTTTCTCATCTCAGCTGACAGTAACTGTATCCCTCCAGTTTCCAAGCTGATAAACTTTACAATCATCCTGGATTCCTCTAGTGCACCCATATCCAATCTGACAGGGACCCTTGTAACTGATTCCAGCTTATTGTCTAAGGTCCTGGACAGATTCTTCTGTTTCTCCCTGAAGTTCTCTACAACATTTGTGGCTTCAAACTCTCTTCTTTTATTTACATCTTGGTCAGAACTTCCACTGGGCCTTTTAAGACCTGTGAATTTGCCTTCAGAAACTCATTACAAACAAAGGCTGATGCTCACAGATTGGTGCACTAGATCACACAACAGAATCTAGCTGTCGGTTGTATTCAACAAATTATCTAATCCAAACAAATTTTCAAAGTCAAAAAATCAAAAAACAGTATTTCATGCACCAGGACTCCCAAAACAAGCAGGGTTAGCAATTTTAATCTCAGAGTAAACCTCAGCATAAAACTGACTAGAAGAGATAAAGAAGGTAATTACATTCTACTTAAGGGAAGAATCTAACAAGAAGGGATAACATTGATATATAGTGATGCACTGAATACTGGAGCACTGATCTTCGTAAACAAATACTGCTGAACACAAAAGATCAAATAAGTACTAGTATGGACATAGTGGGGGATCTCACTGTTCCACATTTGCAAAGGGACAGATCAACTAAACAAGAGGTCAGTAAAGAAATACCAGAGCTAAATCACACTATTGCACATATGAACTTAGTAAACATCTACAGAGTATCCCACCTGCTACAACAGAGCTGACATACCAGTCCACAAATCCTGATTAAATAAACACAAAAGAGGGGCTGGGGATTTAGCTCAGTGGCATAAGCACCTGCCTGGCAAGTGTGAGGTCATGAGTTCGATCCCCGGTACCAAAAATAAATAAATAAATATAAAAGATCAAAATTACTCCATATGTATTACTGAACCCCTATGAAATGAAAATAGAAATCAACAACAGAAGAAATCACAGAAAAAGTAGAAGCTCCTGGAAAACTAACAATATACTACACAGCCAAGGGGTCATAGAAGAAATCAAAAGACATTAAAAGATTTCTAGAAGTTCATGACAATGCTGGTACAAGTCACTGAAACCTGTGGGACACAGTGAAAGCAGTTTTAAGAGGAAAGTTCATCACAGTCAATGGTCACATTAGGGAAACAGAGCAAACTAAAAAATAAAAAATAACTTTATGCCATGAGAAATCTTCAGATACTTGAGAAACAACAATTTAGGTCCAAACCAAAATTAAGGATGGAAGTTATAAAGATTAGAGTTCAAATCAATAAAATGGGAGTCTTAAAAATACAAAAATATCAATAAATGAAAGAGCTTGTTCTTCTCAAAGAATAAAGAAAATATAAAAACCTTTAGCCAAACTTAGCAAGAGAAAGAATAAAAAGACTAATGCAGTTAATAATGAAAAAGGTAAGCCGAGAGTGATGATGCACACCTATAATCTCAGCACTCAGGAGGCTGAGGCAGGAGGATCTTTATGAATTTGAGACCGGCCTGAGCTATAAAAGTGAGCTCAAGGCCAGCCTGAACTGCATAGGGAGACTGTCTCAAAAAGACAAAAAAAAAAAAGAAAAAGAAAAAGGTGAAATCAGAACAGACATTGTTGAAATCCAGAATATAGTCACTACTTTGAAAAAGTATTCCAACTAATTGGCAAATTGTGAAGAAATAGACTGATTTCCAAACTCACACACATTACCAAAGCTAGCCCAAGAAGATCCAAATATGCTGAACAACCATATAACAAGCAATGAAATTGATACAGTAATAAAGAATCAATCAACTAAAAAAATCCCAGAACTTGATGAATGCTACAAAACCCTTAAGGATGTTATACCACCCATACACCTCACGCTCTCCAAAGAAACTGAAAGGGATGGAGTATGCTCTGGTTTGCATCTAGGTGTCCTGCCACGGCTGCACGTCCTCATAGCTGGTGCTTCAGGCAGTGTCTGGCTCATGCGTGTGTGATGCTGGATTAAGGTATCTCATCCTGGGACTAAGGATATATGATAATTAAATTAGCTTAACATAATTCTGGGTGTGGATAATGGAAGCCCCACCATGGGTGTGGATGAGACCAATTAATGGGCTTGTAATCTGGGTAGACTATAAAGGGGAAGAGGGAAAACGGTCTATGGCTCATCACCTCCTGGCTGCTCTGCCGTGGACTGTTCTCCTCTGTGATGCCCCCTGCCATGCTGCTCTGCCTTGGAGCCAGCTAACTATCAACTAAAACCTCTACAAACTATGAGACAAAATCAACTTTTCCTCCTTTAGCTTTGGGTGCTGGGTATTTTGTGTCAGCAACGAGCTAAGTAACTAAGACAAGTGCTCCCAATTTCATTTATGAAAAGCAATACCACCCTGATCCCAAAACCAGATAAAGACTCAACTGAAAAAAAAACCTATAGGCCGCACTGTTTAGTGCACATAGATGCAAAAGTCTTCAATGAGATGTTAATGAATAGAATGCAACACATGATCAAAAAGGTCACATACAATGATCAAGTAAATTCCACACATCACATAAACAGAAGCAAGTCAAAAACCATAGGGTCATATTAACAGATGCTGAAAAGGATTCTGACAAACTCCAACACCACTTCATGATGAAAACCATGGGGAAAACAGGTACAGAAGGACCATAACTAAATTTGATAAAAGCTATTTATTGCAAACCATCAGCCAGTACATTAAATGGGGAGAAACCAAAAGAATTCCCTCTAAAATCAGAATCAAGACAAGGATGTCCACTATTACCACTTTGTTTAACACAGTACTTAGAATGTTAGCCACAGCAATCAGGTAAGAGAAAGAAATAAAAGATTATATACAAGAAAAGGAGAACTCAAATTTTTATTATTTGCAGATTACATGATACTTTACATTGAAGAGCAAAGGAACTCAAACAAAAAAAAACCCTTCTAGAATTAATAACCAGCATCAGTGATGCAACACAAAAGTCATTTGTGTATACCAATAATGAACTTGATCAGAAGGAAATTATGAAAATACCATTCACGGTCCACTTTAAGGAAAATGGAATACTTCACCAAGGATGTAAGAATTAACCTCACCAAGGAAGTATGCATCAAAGACTAATATTAGAAATTCCATATGACCCAGCTATCCCCTTTCTAGGTATCATCGCCAAGGAACTTAGAACATCATACTATAATGATACATGTGTACCAATGTTTATAGCAGCACAATTCATATTAGTTAAACACTGGAAGCAGCTATAAACCATCACCAGACAATTGGATAAAGACAATGTGGTATCGATGTATAATGGAAACCTACTCAGCTATAAACAAAGGGAAACTTCAGACATGTGTAGGGAAATGGATGCACCTGCTATATTTCACCCAAGTGAAATATAGCAGACACATGGGCTTAATTACCATATGGTATCTCTTATTTAACTAAGGCGAAGTACAAATAAAGAGATCAATAAAAGATAAACAGATGGAAACCAAGGGCAAAAGGTGAGAAAGAGGGGAAGGGGAAATAAGTAGATTAAAGATCTGCCATGTACAGGAGCCTAACAATCTTAATGAATGTATATTCCACAAACATGGGCTAAGATTAATGAGAATGAAAATTGGAAAAGGGGAATCAGAAGAGGAAGGAGGGAGTGGATTAAAAAAGAAAGAACCAAGCTGCATTATGTATATGTACCCATGCCCTAAGATAACTGTAAAAAGAATTTACCTCAAACATGTACTGTACTAAAAAAAAAACCCAGTGTTCCAACCCTCCACTTCCCACAGTAGTAAACATGGCAGTGCGCATTGCAGAAAGGTTCCACAAGTGATAATTTTCTACGTATTTTGAATAAAGTCAGTACCAGAAACAATACCTACTGAGAAACGAGTCAGTAATGTTTGTCGGAATACCACTTCCGGTATCCGCAAACATGTCCGTCATGTCGCCCAACACCAGCATCATGATGGGGAGTGCAGATCCATTGATAAGAGCCGCCAGAGTTCCCAGCAACATATACAGCTTGTCCAGTCCATCTGAGTAGCGAAACTAAGAAAGAGAAGAAGCAGAGGATAGGCACAATTAGCACTTTTTCATGGATAGTTTGTTCTATCTTAAAATATATCCCAAATCCAAATAATTTTCAGACTACCACTGCTACTACCTACCACTCCAATCCAAGCTACTCATTACCTTTGATAAACCACCTTAATTAGAAATGGGGACATTTTTCTTCTACTGAGATCTCAAGTAATTCTTCGACACTCTCTTCTTCTATGAGGTATGATCAAAACTGCAAACATCTTTAATGACTGAAAATTACTTTTCATGTTATGAAGAAAAATCTGACTGTCAATGCCCTTCTAAAAACTTTCAGTTTGTTGGCCTACTAGCCACCTGAGACCCAGAGGTTCTGAACTCCACCCAGCCAGGCGAAAGGCCCCGGCACCATACTCCAGAGGTGTGTCCTCGCTAGCTGCACAGAGGATCTGGACTCTGCCCAGCCCAGCGACCCAGTGCAATCCATCACTGGAATGTCTAGCCAGTCTCACTGGTCACAGAGGTTGTAGGCCCCAACAATACACTCCTAGAGTCTGTCCCTACTAGCAGCAAGAGGATCCAACCTCTGCCCAGCCCAGGATCCCAGAGCAACCCAGTGCAATACATCAGGGGAATACCGGGCCAGCCTTACAGGCCACAGAGCACAAACATCTGGTGCCATAGGTCTGGGGTGTGCCCTGGCTAACCATGGGGACATCAGAGGATTGAAACTCCGCCCAGTGCAGCACTCCAGTGCAATCCAGTGCAATCTGGAGGGTACCTGGCCAGCCACATAGGTCCCAGAAGAAAATAACAAAACAAAAGATTTCCTTTTACTAGGCAATCTCAGTCCTCCAACCCACTGAGAACAATCCCAAAATACACTGAAATGGCAAACACAGGAAATTCCACTACTGAACTTTGAGAAATGATAGCAAATGAAGTAAAGAAACAACTCCATGAAGAGGAATTGCTTCATATAGAGGAAATCAGATCAGAAATAAACTCTTAGGCTAAAAAAATGAAATGACAAACATTATGAAAGAAATGTTGTGTGGCTCTAAAGTAAAGATCCAAGCAAAAAAATAGAAGAACTTAAGAAAATGATGGAAACCTTGAATGAACAATATAAGACAGAATTAGAACGCATGAGAAAGATACAAAGGGATATTCAGGAAATTTAAAATTCCACTGAAAGCTGGCAAAACCACTTGAATGAAGATGAAGATAGATTCTCAGACCTTGAAGACAGGATGGAAGATTATGACCACGAAACAAAAGATCTCTTAAAAATAACAAGGAACCAGGAAAAAACAATTCAACAGCTGCTTGATACAAAGAGAAACAATAAAAGATTGATAGCAGGGGTCAACACAAATGACTTTCAAAGACTATTTGAAGAAATAATAACAGAAAATTTTCCAAACACTAGAGGAGAATCTGATAGGCAGGTAAGTGAAGCATACAGAATCTCAATTAACCATAACCAAAATAAATCTTCACCCAGATATGTAATAATTATAACAATTAGGATGTCAGAAATTCAGCACAAGAACAGAATACAAAAAGCTGTCAGAGAAAAGAAACAGATCACCTGTGAAGGAAAGCCTATCAGAATCATGGCATTCTCAATACAAACCTTCAAGTCAAGAAGAGCTTGGAGTGAAATATTTCAAGTCTTGAAAGAAAACAACTTTCAAATTAGATTGATGTATCTGCAAAACTATCTTTGAAAACTGATGGAGAAATAAGATACTTCCATGACGAAGAACAACTGATGAAATTCATGACCATCAAACCAACAAAGAGTACTTAAAGACATTTCAGAAAGAGACAAAGATAAATACAATCCCAAGAAAACAAAAGGAAGCCACTAAACAGGGCAAACAACTAAACAAAAAAAGTAGAAAACAACAACAAAGATTACATGACAGTGATAAGTCTGTACATATCAGTTATATCCATCAATGTAAATGGTCCCAGCTCACCGATAAAAAGAAACAGACTGGCAGAGTGGATTAAGAAACAAAATCCAACATATGCTGTGTACAATAAAAACACATTTAACTCAAAAGGAAATTCACAGACTAGAAGTCAAAGGATGCAAAAAATAGTCCATGCAATTGGAACCCAGAAAAAAACAGGGGTAGCTATTTTGTTTACAGAAAATGTGAACTTCAAACCAAGAATGATCAAAAGAAATAAAGAAGGTAACTACATACTTGTTAGGGGAAAAATTCAAGAGAAAGAGATTACAATCATAGATATATATATGCACCAAATATGGAAGCACCCAACTATGTAAGACAAATTTTAATAGACTTGAAAAACCAAATAAACAATAATGCAGTTACAACAAGGGACCTTAACACATCATTGTCACAAAGAGACAGATTAACCAAACAAAAAAATCAGCAAAGAAATAACAGAACTAAATCAAACTTGTGAAAAAATGGACCTAGTAGATGTGCACACAGTATTCTACCCAACAACATCAGAATACACATTCTTCTCAACTGCAGATGGATCATTCTCTAAAATAGACCATGTACCAACTCACAGAACATGCTTAAGTAAATGAAAAATAATTAAAATAATTCCATGCATATTATCTGACCACAGTGCAATAAAATTGGAAATTAACAACAAAAAAACCCCACAAACACCATAAACACATGGAAACTAAATAACACTCTCCTGAACAATCACTGGGTCACAGAAGAAATTAAACAACATCTACAATGGAATGAAAATGCAAATACAAATTACTGGAACTTATGGGACACAATGAAAGCAGTCCTCAGAGAGAAATTTATAGCACTAAACTCCCACATTAGGAAAATGGAAAGAACATATATAAACAATTTAATGCTGCACCTCAAACAACTAGGAAAAGAAAAGCAAGCCAAGCCCAGAGCCAAAAGAGGGCAGGAGACCACAGCAGAAATTAATGCAATTGAAACTAAGAAAACAGTACAAAGAATTAATGAATTGAAGAGTTGGTTCTTTGAAACAATAAATAAAATAGATAAACCCCTAGCCAACCTTATCAAAAAGAGGAAAGAAAAAGCTCAAATCCATGCAATAAGAAATGAAAACGGTGGGGCTGGGAATTCAGCTCAGTGGCCAAAACGCCGGCCTGGCAAGAGTGAGGTTGTGAGCTTGATCCCCAGTTCCATTAAAAAAACAAATAGTACTAAGAAATTAAAAGGGTGAAATCACTACAGACCCTGTGGAAATACATAAGATCATCAATACGTACTTCTAAAACCTTTACTCTGGAATTATCAAAGCTGAATCAAGAAGATATGAAACTGCTAAATAACCCAATTTCAGTTAATTAAATTGAAAATTTAATTAAAACCCTACCTACAAAGAAAAGCCTAGGTCCTGATGGATTCATAGCTGAATTGTATAAGAAATTCAAGGAAGACTTAATGCCAACATGCCTCAAACTCTTCAATGAAATAGAAAGGCAAGCAATTCTCCCTAACTCATTGCTGGAAGGAAGCAAGCATGACACTAATACCAAAGCCAGAGAAAGATCCAAACAAAAAAGAAAATTGCAGGTCAGTCTCCCTAATGAACATAAATGCAAAATCATCAATAAAATACTGGCAAATAGAATGCAACAAGTCATTCAGAAGATTATACACCATGATCAAATGGAATTCATCCCAGGAATGCAATGGGTGGTTCAACATATGCAAAGCAATAAATGTAATACACCATGTCAACAGAGCGAAGCACAAGAACCACATGATCATCTCAATAGATGCAGAAAAAGCTTGCAACAAAACCTAACACTCATTCATGATAAAAACCCTACAGAAAATTGGAATAGATTGTCTCTACCTCCATCTTATAAAAACCATCTATGATGAACTAACAGCCAACATCTTACTAAATGAACAGAAACTGAAAACTTTCAATCTAAAATCAGGAACAAGACAAAGATGTCCATTATCACCACTCTTATTCAATATAGTTCTGGAGCCATTAGCCAGAGCATTTAGACAAGAAAGAGAAATAAAAGGAATAAAGATAGGAAAAGAAGAAGCTAAATCATCATTATTTGCAGATGATATGATACTCTACATAGAAGACCCCCCAAAACTCCATTGAAAGTCTCCTAGACATAATAACCAAATTCAGTAATGCAGTTGGGTACAAAGTCAGTGTTCTAAAATCAATAGCATTCCTGTACACAAACAACAAATTCACTGAGAGAAAAATAAGTGAAGCCACACCCTTTACAATAGCATCCAAAAAAGTGAAATACTTAAGAATCAATCTAAGAAAGGAAATAAAAGATCTATTGCTTGAAAACTACATTCCACTGAAAAGAGAAGTCAAGGAGGATTTCAGAAAAATGGAAAGATATTCAGTGTTCATGGATAGGAAGAACAAACACTGTGAAAATGGCCATTTTCCCAAATTTGTTATACAAATTTAATGCAATTCCAATCAAAATATCATTATCATACCTCACAGATCTAGAGAAATTATCTGTAAAATTCATCTGGAACCAGAAGAGACCTAGAATAGCAAAGGCAATTCTGCACAACAAAGGCAGGGCAAGAGGCATCACAATCCCCAATATGAAATTATACTACAAACCTACCGTGATAAAATCAGCATGGTACTGGGAAAAAAACCAGACCTGAAGATCAGTGGAGTAGATTAGAAGATACAGTCACAACTACAAACACACTCAGCCACCTCATCTTTGACAAAGGGGCCAAACATGTACACTGGAAGAAAGATAGCCTCTTTAATAAGTGGTGCTGGGAAAACTGGCTTTCCATATGCTGAAAACTAAAACTAGACCCATGTCTATCACCATGCACTAAACTAAAGTCAAAGTGGATCAAAGATCTACATAGTAAACAGAAGCACTAAATCTGCTCGAAGAAAAAGTAGGTAGAAATCTTGACGACATAGGAGTAGGCAGAGAGTTCATGAACAAAAGTCAAACTGCATGGGAAATACTTCCCAGAATCAACAACTGGGATCTCATCTTATTGAAAAGGAAAGCTCCAACAGAGTGAAAAGAAAACCCACAAACTGGGAAACTATCTGAGCCAATGGTCCCTCAGACAAAGGACTTTTATCTAATACTTACAAAGAATTAAAAAAAAAAATCAGACCCCAAAATTCAAAGACCCAATCTAAAAATGGGCAATGAGATGAATACATATGTCTCAGCTGAAGAAATACAAATGGCAAATAAATATAGGAAAAAATGTTCAACATCAATGGTCATTCAGAAAGTACAAATTAAAATAATACTGAGATTCTATCTCACTCCAGAAAGAATGGCCAACATCAAGAAATCAACCAATAACAAATGCTGGAGGGCTGTGGGGAAAAAGAAACTCTTCTCCACTGTTGGTTATGGATTGAAAAAAAAAAAAAACAAGAAAACCAAAACAAAAATGGGCCAAGGAGAGAGGTGGTGCCTAAGACAAGTGGGTATCATATGGAAAAACCATGTAGCTGCAGGCAGAAGGTCTGTTCTCCAAGAAGGAAACAGGACACACAGTCTTAGGTCCAGGAAGGAACTGAAAACCTAAACATGGATCAGGTATCAGGAACATAAAAGACACGGCAACACAAACAAGCCTGCAGAGTTTACATATTCTCCACAAGGAGACAGAAATCAATCCTGAAGTTAGCTACCAAGGGAATTTACAGAAACTCAGCAGTAGTGAGTGGGAATAAATACTGAACAGACAATTGGAAAAATAAAGAGACTAGCTCTTGCCAGCAGTAAACTGCAATCCACCAAGCAGGAGAGAAAAGGCTAAGCCAAATCATTGAATGATTAGTGAAAAAATAAGGTTTGGCAGGAAAAAAAGAAAATATGGCATACAAAAGGCATTGGTGTTTGAATTTCAACCTTTTCTAGTTTTTCAAGATATAATCAAGTCAGTTCAAGTTTGATTCTTGACATAACTTTTCATACCCTCAAAATATTGTCCAATTTACAAATGACAATATGAAGAGAAGAACAATGTTTTGCTATTTTTTTACCTAATCTTATGGCTTAAATTTTGGCACTTTGTCTAGACTAGTAATGCATCCTATTCTTTAAACAAGCCAAAATGGAGAGATGGCAAGAAATTATTTTTCTTCTTTTAGGACAAAATATTAAATTCATGTATACTCAGAGAAGATAGATTTTATGCATAGTTTATCTCATCACTTTCATTGTTTTACCTTCAGAACATCTCAAAATCAAGCAGGCTATGCATTGAAACACTTGCTGAATGACACAGACATGAATTGAAGCACACAGCATCCCCCAGGCAGTTTTCTTACCAAAATGCTTAACTTGAATGTAAAAGAACTTTAGACCTAACTTTCACCACATAAAACATGTAAAGCATGGAAGACCAAGTTAAATGATAGCAAGGGAGCAATTAATGCACCCAGCAGGGGACGCTGTGTACTGTAATTGACCTGTCAATGTTATCTACTAAAAGCAGAAACACTTTAAACTCAGGAGAAAAAATATCCAAATGTCACTGGGTTGATTCCAATTTGAACACATAAAGTTTGGAAGAATTATTTTTGGAGATAATTGAAAAATAAATTGAATATGAGTGGAGCATTTTACAATAAGAAATTATTGTTCATACTGTTAAATATGATCACTATATTTTGCTTTAAAGAAAATTATTTGGGGAAAAGTTTTTGACAGATGTAAACTTGAGACAGGTATGAAATATTATGAAATATATAATTTCACAAGAAAAGTGACAAAATATTAATTATTGACTACAAAAAAAATGGATGAGTATGAATTTTACTTTTCTACATTTTTACATGCTTCAAAAATTTTATCCTAAAACTTGGTGAAGACAAGATATTTCTCAAACAGGCAAAGGTACATCTCATATAGAAAGGAATGGGTCAAAAGTGAATTTAAGCTCAACTAAGATTCCAGGAATGAGCACAGAAAGCTGGGAGAGTCTGAGCTTCATTTTTCTTTTGATACAAAGCACAACTGTTTTCTGGAGAGAAAAGTTGAGAAGAGTATTTGAAGAAAATGGTAAGATAATCCTGAGTAGGATAAAAGCCACAAACTCCTTCCTCTGTAGTTTATTGGGCAAGAGACTTCTGTGGGATGAAAGCCTCCATCTGTACACTTAAAAAACAAGAAAAGCACACATACAGACAGAAAATCTTCTCTGTATGTCTTATGAGAATGAAAATGAAGCTTAGTAACTTTTATTAAGCAAAGACTACAAAACATACATCAAGCAGCAACTTCTTGATTTTGCAAATGTCGTAACTCTTGAGGCTCGCACGGCAAAGGAGCAGAAAGTCCAAATGTTAATGTATCGGCTGAAATGCTGGAGCCTTTTGCAAAAAAAAGGGAAATGGTTAGACAGTGATAGGAGAGGTAAGGAGCAGAACCAGAAGCACAAAAAGGGAAGCCTCGTCAGTGCTGAAAGCTGAGGGTCAGAATTCCATGGCAAAGAAGCTGAGATTACAGGAAGGAAGGCAGGTTTTGTAACATTCAGCAAGCGAGATGGAAACAGGACCATGGTGTCCAGACTTGAGAAAAGTTGGTAAAGTCAATCATTTACTCAAAACTTAAAAATGTTTCCTGAGCACCTAATAAGGGTTATACTTGGTTCTGGGTAATGGAAAAAATGGAGTAGGTTCTCTCTCCTATATTTACAAAAATGAATACTGTGTATATTCAGTAATTATTTGACATGTAGGCATCTATTAAAGTCTTATTACACTGTTCTAGGCACATGAGGTCCAACGTTGAAGAAAATATAATAGCGTTCATCCTCGTGGAGCTTAAATTCAGAGAAAAGACAAACATAAGCCACAAATTTGACGAAGCGCTATTGCATACCTGTCACCCAGTCACCGAGGGGCCAAGAGGCAAGAGGACCGTAAGTTTGAGGTCAGTCTGGGCAATGGAGTCAGACCTTGTCTTAAAATAAAACAGTGAAACAATGTTGGGGAGGTAACTCAGGGAAAAGACCCTAGGTTACTTCCTAGTCAGTCTTCAACAAAATACAAAGGCTGTAGGTTTAGCTCGGTGGTGTAGCACCCTGGATTCCGTGGTTCAAAACCCAGTATAGGAAAAAAAGTCAAACACTGGTTAAGCGTTCAGGAGAAATTCCACCTAGGACCATGTGCCACAGTGACAGGCAGGGGCTGCAGGTTTAGACTGCTCAGGGACGGCGCCTCTAAGACAGGCAGATGCACTTCATCATGTGACTATTTGAGCACAGAGAGCTGCAGACGTGAGGGACACATACAACACTCGTTAGATGAAAATGAGTTTGGTGCATCTCAAGGATTACACGGAATGAACACTCCGGTGAGAGCAGAGGAAGGGATGTGAGACCCCTGCAGTGCGATGTCAGACCATACAGCGTTACCTATATACGTCTCTATAGAAAGAAGACAGCGTTTACTCTGAATCACCCATATAAATGGGCAGGAAAATCTGGAAAAACTGAAGGAAAGGACTGAGGTAACATAAAGTAACCACTATAAATAAATCTTTAGAATTGCAAATCAGAAGAGGGTTACTAGGAGAAAAGAGCACTTGCAAAATCGACCTCTCCAGCAGATGTGAGAAGCAGAGTGAAACCCCCAACATGTCGACATCCTCCTTTTAGGAATTTGGGAATGTGCTTCCGGCATGGTAAGAGACACTAGAGAAGTTGAAGACGCGGGAAGTGGAGAGCATTGTGGGTAAGCCAGGGGACCGGGTATAATCCCAAGGGAAGCAGACCCTCAGAGTCAGAGCAGTAAGAGGCAAGGAATGAAGGCCACTCCTCTAGAAATCTGAGAGCCTTGTAGAAGCTGAGAGGTGAAGGGCACATCTTCCTGCAGAGGGCACACAATCCCACTGACACCTTGCTTTTAGCCTAGCAAGACCTCTGACTTCAAAACCATCAGGTAATAAATTTGTAACATTTTAAGAAACTAATGTTTCTCTACAGAACCAAGAAGAAATGAACACAGTGGAATAATAAAGCTGGGTGTGTTGATACAGGTCTGTAATTCAAGCACTGGGAAAGATGAGGCAGGTGGATCTCAAGTTCAAGGGCCCCCTGGGCAAATTAGTGAGACTCTGTCTCAAATAATAAAAAAGGATTTTGGATGAAGCTCAGTGATAGAGTCTCTCTTGCTTCAATCTCCAGCACACAAAAAAGGGAAGGAAGGGAGAGCAAAGGGGGAAGGTAGACATGGGGAGGAAAGGAAAGGAAAGAATGATATAAACGAGAAAAGGTCAAAGTTGGAATGATTCAAATGTTGGGGTCAAAGACTGATAAATTTCAGTTTACAACTCTATAGATACTAACTTTCTGGGAGCATAAACCAAGGTCTTCATCCTCAGTGTAATTAGGAGTTTGGAAGAGTTGTGTAACTTAAGAAGTGAATGGAAGTTCAGCCTAGGGCTATTGGTAATGATACTTGGAAATGACTGTGCAAAGCTAGAAACCTGTAGACACTATCAAGTAAAAAACCAAAGAGTGAAGGGAATCTGCACAGGGTGACATCACAAGAGTTAAAGAAGAAAGAATACCATGGACAATGTCAGAGGCTGCCAGAGGGCAAAGCAGGACTGTAACTCATCCACTCAATTTCCTGAATGAATAACTATAGCTGAGAGACAGCTAGACGAAAACAACTTCAAAATCTCCAGTAATGGTAGAAGGGAAAGGAAGGGAAAAGGAGAGAAAGGAAGGGGAAGAGAGCAGAGGTGAGGGGAAAAAGAAGAGGAAAGGAAAGAAAGGGAAAGGAAGGGAAGGGAAGGGAAGGGAAGGGAAGGGAAGGGAAGGGAAGGGAAGGGAAGGGAAAGGAAGGGAAAGGAAGGGAAAGGAAGGGAAAGGAAGGGAAAGGAAGGGAAAGGAAGGGAAAGGAAGGGAAAGGAAGGGAAAGGAAGGGAAAGGATGTAAAGGGAAGGGAAAGGAAGGGAAAGGAAGGGAAAGGAAGGGAAAGGATGTAAAGGGAAGGGAAGGGAAGGGAAGGGAAGGGAAGGGAAGGGAAAAGAAAGCAAAAAGGAAAGGAAAAGAAAAAGGAAAGGAAAGGAAAGGAAAGGAAAGGAAAGGAAAGGAAAGGAAAGGAAAAAGGAAAGGAAAGGAAAGGAAAGGAAAGGAAAGGAAAGGGAAAGGAAAGGGGAAAAGCAGTTAAAGAGGAGAGTTGTTACGGCTTGTGTCTAGACATCTCCCCAAAGCCTTATGTGGTCATAAGTGAGACTTTTCACAGGTGCCTGGATGTAGGCTGCATGAGGCTGAGATGTAGGGGGTGCAACTGCTAAATCAGTCCACTGATTGATTTGGCATAGTTCTGGGTGCAGTAATGGGATGGCTCACCTTGGGTGTGAGCACTACCCACCCACAGCTTCCATAGAAAATAAAGGACAGAGAGAGAGCCTGTTGTTGCTTGCTTTCTGCCTCACTACTTTATGCCTGCTGCCTTGATGACTTCTGTCTTCTGCGTGCCCTGAACTGTTTTCCCTCTGTGATGCCACCTTGCCTTACAGCCAGCCAACTATGAACTGAAACTGCTACAAACTGAGCCTAAATAAACTTTTCTTCTTTTAATTTTAGGTGCTGGGTATTTTGCCTCAGCAATGAGAAAAAGTAACTAAAACAAAGGTCAAACCTTGAACTGATGAACACTGTGGTGAAAGACTGATAGATTGCAGTTCACATATCTAGAGATAGAAGCTGTCTGGGAAGATAAGAAGATAAGTCTTCTGCCCACAGGTAAACTAAGGTTGATTAAGAGTACAAGGACTAGGGCGGGGAAGCAAAACTGCAGAGGTCAAAGGAAGTCTGACCACATATAAAGACACTAAAATACTCAGCAGAATAACTGTAGCACAGGTTACTGAAGTGGAAAACAGTCACAAGTCAAAGTCCTCAATGAAAAAGGAGTAATTAGAAATTGGTAGAGGGTACCTCTGAAAATGGGTAGAAGGTAGCATAATTCTGCAGAGTGCGACTCAAACGAGAAAGGGGGTTTGCATGAAGATCAAACACTACTTGGAAATGACTACAGAACTAGAGGACACTCGCTCCTGGAATAAAAGATTGAGGAACTCTAACTTCACAGTCAAAGAAGACATAAGTAAAAGCAAAACAGCTGGGGTGAAAACCCATGCACTGTGACATCACAAAGGCCAAGGGAAGACATAATCTGATGGACAATGTCAGGCTGATGAGAGATAAAGAGTCAGAGTAAAAATGAGTCAGCAGACACTGCACAGAAAGAGTCTGGCTGTCATTAGAAAGACCCACACACAAGGTAGGTCTTAGCTACCATCAGGAGCTTGGATTTAGAAAGGGTTACCACAACTCACGCTAATAAGTGTGACCGAACTATTTGTACAATGTGTTTATGCCAGACACTTGCTGTCCTTGTAAGTCTGAAGTTTGGTACATGCTAGACGGAAAGTGCCTACGGAGTTATCCCTCAGTAAAAATGTTGGGCACTGAGGGTCTGACAAGCTTCACTGACACACAGTGTTCCACACATTGTTATAACCACTGCTGGGGAAAGCAGGTGTCCTCGTTGTTAACTCACTGGGGATGTGTGCCTGGTTCCTGCTGGACGTCTTTTTGGCTGACACTTGCCAGTGCAGGTTGTACTTTGCACTGTTTAGTACACAGAGCCACAGTATTGTAGCCAGGGAAACTTATCTGAAGTGCAATAACTGCTAATTGAAAACTTTCCCAGTATTAGCTGCCAGCAGGAGGACACTGAATCCTGTTGAATCTTCCTAATATGCCACAGAATCTGGAATTCATGGACGCCTCTGGCACAGGGGTATTAGCTGTAGCTAGAAGTGGTTATTAATATACACTGCCAATTAACATCAACCATGCACCATTAACCTTTCTGATGATGTCTTTGTGTTTACAGATTTTACGTACATACTAGGTTCACATTCAGTTTTTGTACTGACCGTTCAGGAAAAAGATGTGAGGAAAGTAACCATAGCACTTTCCCAGAAGGCTCAGAATGAACTGCATCTATCCCAGCCCTGCTACGTGTCCTGACAAATTCATGCCTGGTCTGAGTTTTTTCATTTGTAAAAGTGTCATGATAATAGCATCTGTGTCACATGGAGTTTTTCCAGTTCAATGACTTTGTACATAAATTACTAAGAACAATTCCTGGCATATTGTGCTCTGTGAATTTTATTATAGCTATCTCACATTCAAACTGGATTTGTATCCTTTGTGGCTTGTTATGTTCCATTTTCTAAATCAAATCCTTAGGCTTAAAAATTTTAACCTATAAATAACAAAATCTAAAGCCTAGGCCTGGAGGTAGAGCTCATGGTACAGTGTGTCCTTAGCAGGTGTGAGGTCCCAGGTTCAATCCCCGGCACACATACTCTCAAAAACAAACACAAATCTACAAAAGACCGATGTTTTCTTCTCAAAATATTTAAACAAACAAATCTAACTTACATTTTAAAAAAACCTTGTCTGTGCAAGAACGTACTAATCTAAATAATCTGAAACCCTGTCACTTGTCTGTTCAAATTTCCTTCTGTGAATGACTGAGCTCTCGGTCTCAGCACCCTGAGAAGTCTGACACTGCACAGGAAGCAGTGTCAGACCAAGTGCGGTGGCAAAGTCACGGCAGCACAGGAAGGTGAAGAGGATGTCAGACAACCACAGAGCTCTCTGTGCAAAGGTCACATGGGTGGTTTTCTCTCTCTACAGCCTCTTTTATACTCAATTTACTAAAATCTATTTCCATGATTGCCTAAGCACTTCTCGCCACTTAAAAAGATGTCTAATATGTTAGAGTGAAATAAAAGTGTGTGCTGCACGACTTAATTGGTTCCATAGTCCCTAGAACTGTTCACCTAGATGGTTCACTTAAATTCACATAACTTTATCCACTTACAAAAAACAAAATAAGGATTCAGGTAGAGAGACAGGTCATCCATAACCACCCTCATCTATAAAATCTCTGTGCTATCCCAAGTAGAGCAGAGGAAAGCTTCTAAACCACCACCATGGCCCTAGAAAATGAAATTAAGGCTTTTAACTACTAGACTTTCAACTTTCAGCTCAGAGGAAAATGGACATAGACTAAGTCACAGTAATAAATAATCCTCTCCTATCTTTTATTATGATGGAAACTTGAGACTTTGACCTAGAATATGCCAGAATTTCAGAGCCACTTGAGACAGCAAGAAATTCAGCGACTTCTAGCAAGATAACAAAGGTCACTCCCAGGAAAACACTTCTCTAGGCAACAGACTACTGGCAATATAATTCACCAGGAGAATACTAAAATATGCAGCAGGAGTGATGGCTGTTGGGTTGTAACTCTCATGGCAAGTTATGAGAAGCACTTCACTGAAATAAGCTAAATCCAATTCATTTTGGATTCCCATTACCATACTCTTAAGGAAACTATTAGACCAGGTAAAATATCTCTTTTCCATGAAGTAGAAGTCGAATTTTCAAATTTTTCTATATAGTATATAAATTTAAAACTCACCATTGCAAACACACTGACAGTTGGTTTCTTTTCCTTTTTACTGAAAAAATAGGAAATGAATCATTGAAAATATTAAAAATTACAGAAAAACTTTAAATTACCAAATTAATTTATATACCATATTATGAAAAGACAAAAAATGCCCATAATATATTATTTGGTAAAAACAAGCTATTAGTAAAATATCATTTATGAACTTTAAATATAAGTAGGTTTACATATATAAGAAATCTGCATATGTGGTTATCACTAGGTATAGGAATTTCTAGAAAAATATTTTCTTCCTTGTATCTTAGGTATTTTCTAAATTTTGATGATGAATAAACAAAGTACATCTTTGCTAATTAGAAAATTACATGCTAAAACTATTTTCCTATTTTATCACAAGTGGAAAAATATTTATGGTCCCAGAAATCAATCTGTTTAATTTCCATCAAAGTAATTCTGGTAGATAGTCTATCTACTCCCTCAGTATTATTCTTAATCATTACCTCTACTGATGGAGCACAGTGGAGATCAGCTCTTGGACATCATTAATTTAAGATAGAAACTAATTAAATCACTTAGGAGAAAATCTAATTTTGAAAGGATGTCTAGAGCCCAAAGAAGACCATTATGGAAAAAAAATGCAATCTAGAACAGCCAAGACTGAGGAAAGATATTCTGTAAAATGGGGAAAAGTGGCCCTTAAGTATAAAAAGGCCAACTATTATTTGAACCCAGATTCAAATTATTCTAACTCAGTAACCCACCTTCTCCACTGCATGTAACTATCACTAAGGATGTGAACACAGACTAATCAAAGCCCTCCACCCTCACTTCCCATACCTATAAAAAGACCGCTTTAGAAAACAGCAGCACTATTTTTTGCACAGAATTTTAAATTCATGTTTGTCTTTGATGTTTACATTAAATGAGGTCTGAAGAGGTGAAGAGACTTCTAAAGAAAAAAGTCCAGGGCTTATTCCTTTTGGCTTTGGAGTGATGTTAAATCTATGGAACTGTGCAAGAATTTCAGGCTAAGTGCCAGCCTATTCCTAGTACAGGCATATCCCAGGATGAGAACAGGGAAACGGCCGTAAGTTTGAGCCTTGAGGCAGTCATTTAGTTAGTTATCTAAAACTGATGCTATTTTGAAGAGCTTGTATTTTAGACAGTAGCTAAGAAAGCTCTTCCCATACATTATTTGTAAACAACTCTGAGAAAGGCACATTTTTGTCCTTTCAGAGATGAGAAAATTGCAGAAGAACCGAGAAAGTTAACTTGTCCAAGGTCCAACTGCTGGAATAAACATAAGATTTAAACTGCATGGTCTGCTCCCTCAACAGCAACCAAGCAACCAACCAGTGTGACCTCCAGCCTGTGAGATACAGCGCTGCGGGGATGCACTTTCACAGGACTCTCACACCCCAGACTGATCCGTAGTAGCAGGAAGCTCAAAGCCTACAAAGGCAAACTGCTCATCAAATGTCATTCTAACAGTTTTTTTTCTCAAACACAGATACTCCAGAAAATACTATTATCCCACCACCACCTACTAGCACAGCCCATCGCTCTTTCACAATCTTATGCTAAAATATACAGTGTTAGTAACAGACTAAAATCAAGGGTGATGAGGCCAGCAATAGAGAAACACTTGTGTAGCATACAAGATCCAGTGTTGGACCCCAGGATCACAAAAAGGAAATCAGATAAATCACAATGAGCACAACTTAATAAGTACTTACCAAAAAATCTCTAGTTTGACAAAGTTTGAAGGCCAATTATAAAAATAAAGGTATGTGCAGTATCAATCTTCATTACCATTTCCTGCTACATATCTTCAGAAATTCTGACTCAAATATACCCAACTGTTTTGCCTTAAAAACACAGTACTTAATCTATCACATTAGAAAAAAAAAGGTAAAAATTAAGATAGAATATCCACTCTACTCTGTGGAGTCTTTGTGTGTATAAAGTTACGAAAAATTTCAACTAAACAGAAAAGTTGAAACAGTAGTGTACTGACTACCCATATAATTCACTTAGATGTATCAGTGACTAACATTTTACACTTTTTCTATAAGGAAGGGTATATTACTATTTGTTAATATTCTGTTGAACCACTTAAATGTAGGTTGCAGGCATTATAGCAATCCATATCTCTACCACAGCTAAGAAAATTAACATTAATTTTGATATTATCTAACATCCAATCCACATTCGAATTTATATATATATATATTTTTTTCTTTTTTCTTTTTTTTTTTTTTTTGGGTACCGGGGATCTAACTCAACTTATACCACTAAGCTAAATCCCTGGCTCTAGAATATTTTCTATGGGTGTTTGGGTGTTTTTCTTTTCGTGCTCTCATTTTGTCAGAGTTTATACATTACATTTGATAGCTTTTTTCAAAAGTCTTTCAATCAAGAAGTCCTCTCCTATTTTTTTTTCAACATTGACTCTTCAAGGAAAAGGAGCAGTTCCAGAGTATACTACATGTTGGATATATCACTTTCAAACTGAATACAAATGGAGAGGTACAGAAAACTACACCTCATAATGGAGGAGTTGCTATAAAAATAACAGTGTGAACCTACTCATAATTTTGACTACACATAGAAGTTATTATATCTTGGTTATATCACTGCATGAAATTTTACAAATCAATCTCACCAGTTACTTTTCATTTTAAATATTCATTGCAGAACATTTTTAAATTATAAATATGACTACCATTATATTTCTGTTGTATAGCACCAGTTTAGAAGCCTAATTGTATTCACTTTACATATTATAACTTGATAAAGACTTATAAAGAAGTAAGAGTGATGCTGGCAAAAATTTAAAAATGAGAAGGGAAAAATAATTGAGATGTATTCTGTACATGTACCAATTCCCCATGATGAGTGTAACCATTATGTACTGTGAACATGTACTAATAAAAATAAAAACTGTTAAATGTTTTTGGGTGCAGACTGTCTATACGGTGTTGTGTACTCAAATCCTATCACATTGAGCAGCTTCCTGGTTTCTTTCTGCATAAGTCTTACCACAAGTTTAAAGTGCTAACTGTAAACTTTCTCCCTAGAAAATCACATTTTTCTTCTTCACATCAGTAAAAATTGTGGAGATAATTATTAGGTACAAGTTTTCTCTGAACAGTTTAGGATCCACTGACAGTACTTGCCTGAAACAATTACAGTAGACTCTCATAAACAGTTTGGGTTATGACCAGAATTTTAGTGTTAAGCTAGGACCAAAGTCTTGTATTATGACCCGACACTCAGCAGACTACGCTTTCAGATGGTCTCAGATACAGATTTAACCCCTATAGAGTTCTCAAAGGAACATTACAACATTCTTTCCTGTATGGGGTTAACCCAGACATCCTGGGCCAGTGTCTCTCTAAGGCCAGTGAAATCTGCCTGTGTATGAGTGACTTCCAAGGCTGTGTACAAGAGATGTTCAATCAACAACTCAAGTTACAACCAGCCCTTGGAACACATTGAGTTCCTGAATCCAGAGTTCACAGTAAAGGGCTGGGGATTTAGCTCAGTGGCTTAAGTGCCTGCCAGGGAAGTGTGAGGTTGTGAGTTCAATCCTTGGTACCAAAAAGAAATAAAAGAAAAAAAAAAAAAAAGAGTTCACAGTGTAACAATGCAGATTCCCCATGACAGAAGAATTGTTCTGTGAAGAATATTCCTTTATTTTCTCTACCTGTCATACCTGCTCAGTTTCCTTCTTCTCACATTTTCCCTCAACTGTATTGTGCTCAGTATCTTACAGTAAATTGTGGCTACTATTTTCTCTTATGCTCAGTTTGTCCTGGACTTGGCCAGCAGAGGCCCCTTCAAGACCCTGCTCCTGCGTCCACTCCACTCAAATCCACTTTCTTGCTCTGTGTACCAAAAGATACCCTCGGCTTCCTTTCAGACCTGTGTGGTGCCACCTTCTTCTCCGTGGGCGCTCGTCTATTTATTGAGAGATGGTTTTTAGAAGTCAAATTCTAGCAGGAAGAATGCTTCTTCCTAATGTCCTTTTTAATGGACTGAAAAGAAACCGTACTTATTTGATTTCTACTTTGTATTTGTTTCTCTTGCATTGAAAAGCTTGGTTTCTAACTCTAATAATATATTTACTAATGTTTTTCTCTTACAGTGTACTTTACAATTTTCTATTAACGATGAACCTATAAAATTAAAATCTATATATACCGTGATCAAAACTTACTTAAGAAAATTATTTTCTCTCTGTCGCTCCATTAGCAACTTTATAGTCACTTCCAGTTAAAGTGAAATGAAAACAGTTTAAACGTAGTTTAACTTCTGCCGCTCCACAAACATGCCACGTTTAAGCGGCTGTTGATCAAAAGGAAGATACTGGACCACAGAGCAGAGATCAGGGACCACGACTAACAACACTGCTTGTAAAGCAGATGATAAGAAAACCAAAAAGGATATGGCCTCGTCTGTGTGGGGCCAGAAAGCTGCGAAAGACCTCACCAAGGCCCAGGGAGGATGGACCGGCTCTAACCAGCGGACCGCATGACTTCAAGTTCAATAACCACTAACCAGCCATCGTTTGTATCCGCACTAGAAGTTAGAAACCAAGGGCCCCAATCCCTCAAGCAACGCAAACTGTGAAGCGAAATAAAGCCGCTACCTTTTCCTTCCCAGCTTCCAGTTCTTCCCCGCTTTTCCACCGCAGTCCTCCTCCTGACCCATGGTGACCTGCGGAGAAAGCACAGCGCACAGCTGCAGGGCCAGAAGCCCCCCCGGAGCCCGGGTCCCCCAGCGCCCAGGAGCGAGCGCGCCCCCGCGGGACGGCGGGGCAGGACCCGCCGGCGTCCCCGCGGGTCCCGCTGCCGGCGCCTTCGCACGCGCAGGGCTTTGTCCATCCGCCGCCAGCGGCCGGATCCTGGAGCATCAAAGTGAATGCGGGCGGCCGGGCGGGAAAGCGCTGCTCAGGGCGCTTCCGCGGGGACTGGCGGGCGCGTCTGCGCCCCCTGGGGCTGCCGGGGGATCTTCCCACCCCGCGCCCCGCACCGCCGGAGGCAGCCAGTGCAGCTCCGCCGGGACAGACCGACCTCGGGGAGAGTCCGAACTCCGCGCGCACTTGCCCGGCTGCACCTCTGGAAGATCCACCAAGACCGGGACGTGGGAAGCGCAGACTCCGCCCTCACCGCACGCGCGGCGGACGCGCACCGCGGCCTGTGCCCTGGGAGCCGCCGGCTTCCTCCAGCGCCGGGAAAGGGGCGGACGTGCAGCCCACGCCCAGGGCGGGCCGCGCGGCGCTCAGCCAGGCCGCGGGGTTGCTCCCGCCCCCGCTGGCCGCGAGGCTGGGGAGGTCGCCCCAAAGGCTGGATTTCCGAGGGACCTTCCAGTTTCTGTGGCCCCCTCCCAGGGTAAGTGGAGAAGCGCGCATCGCCGGAATCATCCGTGCACAACTCAGGTGCGACTCCACAGGTCCACACAAGTTTCCCTCGGTAGAAGTTTACCCAGTGCAGACACAAGAAGACTCGCCGGGTCGCCGGTGGGGAAGGCGGCTCCAGTCTGGCCTCACATCTAATACAGTTAATAAAGCAACCTTAGACCTTTCCGTTTGGTAGTAAATCCCCTCTCCCGGCTGCACCTTTTAAAAGGCTGGGAGAATCATTCCACAAGTCTTTCATCAATGCGCCCGACAGTTTCTCAGGTATATCTGTGCAATTTTAAACATGATAAATGGGAGAAAAATTATAAAGGAAGACTTTTGACTGTGATGAATAATCGTATTCCTTTCAAGGTAGAAATGTTATTTTAAAGTGTGCAAATTTTGCACCTTTAGCTGTACAATTAATGCCAGTGTTCTTCCTAGGGCATTGCAAAATTCTTACATTTGATGACGGTTTTTAAACACATTTTAGCATATTATTTTGGCTGATAACAAATGAAAGTGTTTATATTTTGGTATTCACTGTTTTCTCCAAAATGCCAAAAAAGTAATTGCAGTCTTCACGATTTGGGTTCATACGGCAGCATTACCTCACACCGAGCTGCTGGAGCGCCGCAAGGAGGAAGCAGACAACAAGCTAGAAAGTCACTGGGGGTCCTCATGGCGAAGTGACAAGTGACGGCAGAGGTGTGAAACGGTATTGATTGATTGACTGACTGATTGATTTTTACTGTTTAAGTGTTTGGCTTCTTTTTTATACTGCTATTGAGTAAAATAACATTTCTGTATTCTGTAGCGGTAATCAGAATAATTGGTGAACTATTTATGGATAAATAAATGTACTAAAAGTATCCGTGTGAAGAATGCCAAGGAAGGGTAAGAGCAGACTGAGAAAAAGGTTTTACTGCCAATATAGCCAAGTAATGAATGTGGATGGTGTTTTACACACCTTCTACAACTTTTTTTAAAAAACGTTAATCTTATTTGATATACATAGAAATCACATTCATCCTAAGGAATTTGTACCTGTGCATAATATATCTTGATTCTTCTTTTCCACCCTCATTCCTGTTCCTTTGCTTCAACCCTTTTCTGCCTCCTTATCTGCAAAAGCGTTGTTTCCATTTTTTCGGTCTATGCTCTTTTTTTAGTTTCCTTTCCATCCCCTTTCCTCCCTCCCTTGTTCCCTTTCCCGTTTGGGCACTGTCTTCCTACTTCTCAATGTCAGTCATCCATTTTGATCCTTATTTATCCTTTCAGTTTTCCAGACAAAAGAAAAACTGTGATATTGAAACATATGTGTCTGAATTATTTCACCTAAAAGTATGGTCTCAAGGTGCATCTATTGACCTTAAAATGTCTCAAGTTTATCCTTCTTTATAGCAAAGTAGTATTCCATTGTATATAAAAGCCACATCTTCCTTATCCATTCATTCATTGATTTATGGGCATTTGAGTTGTCTCCAAGAGTTAGCTATTACAAATTGTGCTGCTATAAACATAGGTTTGTATATTTACTGTGGTAAGATGCTTTTAACTCTTTCAAAAAGATACCAGGAAGAGGATTAGCTGGGTGAAAGGAAACCTCTAATTTTAGTTTTTTTGAGGAATCGGTATTTCCCTATTGGTTGTACCAACTTTAAACTCCCACCAACAGCTTTTTCCCACCAACAGCTTTCTCCCAACAGCCTTGCCAGCATTTCTTCCTGGTTAATTTCATGATAGCAGTCCTTTCTGGAGTGAAATGGGATATCAGTGTTTTAATTTCCATCTCTCCAATGACCAGAGGTGCTGAGCACTTTTTCATATATTTATTTTCTGTTTGTACTTCATCTGAGAAGTATCTATTCATTTCCCTGTATCTGACAATATGGACAACTATTTGGTAGAAAACAAGAGTCAATACAATAGAGAGTGAGTATCTCCGATTGTCTAGTTTTGAAATTTTTGTCTCTTACATTGCTTTCTTGTGATCCACTTTGTTCTGTTTTGTTGTGTTTAATTTTACCCTTTTGATATAATTGCATGTATATTTGAGTGGGTAAGATGGATGACCATATTGCTGTTTTTGTCAGATTGTGGAACAGAACTGTTAACAGTCTCACTGTTTGAATGTCTACTTTACATGTTTTAACTTTGTAATTTGAACAACTATTTCCAAGAAACCAGTATGTAATTTGTCAAGTAATAATTTCTTAGGTTTTTTGTTGTTGTTCTTTTCCTTTTTTCCTTGGAGTACTGTATTGTTACTACCCTTTATTCTGTTTTGTTTTGTTTTGTTTTTTTCTCTTTAAATAAAATTATTTTTTTTAAAAAAGAAAAAAAGTATCTATTCATTTCAGATGCCCATTTTGGATTGGGTCTTTGAATTTGGGACATCAGAGTTTTTTTTTTTTAGTTCTTCATATATTCTAGATATTAGTCCTTTGAGGAATAGCTGGTAAAATATTTTCCCCATTCTGTGGGTTGACTCTTCACTCTGTTGGTGGTTTCTGTTGCTGTGAGAAAGCTTTTTAATATAGTGGATCCATTTTTTTTCTTTCTTTCTTTCTTTCTTTCTTTCTTATTTCTTCCTTCCTTCTTCCTTTCTTTCTTCCTTTCTTTTTTCTTTCTTTTTCTTTCTATGCAGTCTTGCTATACATTCTAGGTAGACCTTAAACTTATTATGTAACCCAGGCTGGCCTCCAGCTTCACTTTAGAATTTGCTTAAAGAGAGGTCAGTAGACCACACTCCGACTTCCTTTGTGTAAGAGCTGGTGGGCAAACCTGCACAAGTTACTGATGAGGTACAAGTGTGAAAGGGGCATGCGTGGCAAGGGTATAAAGATGAGGTCAGGGATGGGATACAGGCTGCCTTGGGTTAGATGTGGTACTGGAGTTCTATGTGATCCTAGGACTAGACCATCACAGTATTAGGACCTCTGCTGGCATTAGGTACTTTGAATTGTGAAGGGCTGGTGCAGTTTGGTAAATTTCACTTAAGAAGGAAGGATACTTGGGCATAACCAGGATAGCCTCCAGTATTCCTGTAGTGTGAGGCAGGAAGATGCCAGGAGTCCCACATAAGCAAGAACATAACAGGACCATATCTCAAAAATAAGTCATCTTCCAATTGTTACCTTTCATGAATTTATTTATTTATTTATTTATTTATTTTAATAGAGCATGATAATGGCCCAGAAACCAAAACTTTGATGAGCCCATGATCCTCAGGGAGAGACTTCCATATAAAAGACACCCAGCAGCCTTGCTGTTTAGGTGAGAAAGTACTGAGAAATGACAAAATGTGGTCTCATCTGAGCAAAATCACAGAACATTAGGGCAAAAGCAACTGTTTGATTTTTGTCTCTTCTAAGCACACTGTGGCTCCGACCTGAGACTGCACAGTTCTCTGACCCATCAGCAGGAACTTACTTAGTCTTTAAAGCAAGAAATAGAGCTCCCAGTCACACACTGTAAAACTCAGGTCAGTAATGACCTGTAATGACATCTTGCATTCTGAGTACTGCAAAATCATCATGGAGCAACAATTTCTTTACAGAATAGTATTTTCCATGTAACCTACTTTCCTGTCCTATTTACACAGTAGAGAAAAGTGTATCATTTGAATACCTCTAGTAAATATAAATTTAATCTTTCTAACCTGGGGTGTAAATAGAGCTAAAAAGTTATATTCTCAATCCTCTCAAAATAATCTTTTAAAATTGTTGAATGAATGTGGCTATTAATCTTTTTTGGCAATTTGGTGAAAATGCCTAAATACAAAAAGTTATTTAGTAAGTGCTGCAAATGAAGAAAAAAGGCTTAATAGTTTAGGTAGCCTCTTGAAAATCAAAAGCTAATAGCATTTGATTGCACCTTGAAAGTTTTACAAGCAAAATATTCTTAGCAATACCATCATACATAGTCCACAACTGACAGATTTCATAAACATTTTCTATACAATTATATAAATACATGTTGCAATAATGTAATTTGAATTAACATAGAATATATACAAAATGAACAAAGTTTAGTTTTAGACCAAAAACTTATTGCAATTTCTTGAAAAATAACTTGATTAGATTTTTTATCCTCACACTAATTTACATTTATGCAAATTTTAATTAGGCACACTAGATTAAGGTGCTAAGAATGTCCACACTACCTACATTTAAAGACTACACTATACTTTCATAAATCTAAATTTCAAAAAGGAGATACCTTAAAGATTAACAGAATCTTCTTTTGAAGTATTTTCTATTGCCTATATCTTGCATATTCATATAAACATACATACACATGTAATGCATACATGTTTGAAATGTGATAATCATATATGCTCATAATTACTAAAGATTAAGGTATCTAACAAAATACCTAAATTCCAAATGGGTTTTTTTGTGTGTTAAAATCAAGAATGCGATGGCCCTGAAGCAAGGCCAGCAGATTGCTATAGCTGCTGGTTTCAAACAGGAGCCTAAAGAATTCTTTCTGTGGTCTGTTGGCCATTTCAGAACTTTGGAAATGGAATGGTCAATTCATCAGAAAGAAATAGCAGGTGAGTGTGGCAGACTTTCGGTGGCCCGCAGGGGAGAGACCCTGGCATCTCTGGGCCTGCACCATGTGGTTGACTCGGGGTGCCGGGAGAACAAGGAGCTCCTCCCCTCTCTGGGGGGCCACTGTGAGCCTGCTGGCATGCAGTCTGAGAATCAGACATCTCATGTTGTCCTACCCCCCATCCCGTGTCGTCCCCACCCCATGCTTAGCAAGTGGGAGCCAGTGAACTGGACATCTTGTGAAAATATTGGCTATGTTATTTAGTAAGAGCTCTCCATATGCAAAGATAAGGACAACCATTTGGAAGTAAACAAGAGACAATATGACAGATAGTGAAGATCTCTGGTTGTCTAGCTTTGAAATTCATGCTTTCTTATGTCCCGTTCTGTTCTGTTTTGTTGTGTTTAATTTTACCCTCTTTAAAATAAAATTGTAAAAAATCAAGAATGCTACTATGATAGGCTCTTAAAGTCACAATTTACTGAAAATGATTTAGTTTACTGATTACATGAAAACACATGTATTCAGCTTACCAATCATTGGCTAAAAATAAGGCCATATTAAACTTTCCATATAAAAAGAAATTCCACTACAATTTTGAAAGTTTGGTTAGCAGACCTATTTCAGTAAGTCAAATAAAAGTCACATATCAGAATATTCGTGGTTCAAAAATCTACAAAGGCTCTTTAAAATTAAAAAAAAGTCTACAAAGAGAGACATAGAAAAATCCTTCCTTAAATTCATCTTTTACAGCTTCAATTTTCCTTACTTCTCCATCCAAGCCACATTTTATACTTGATAATTATACAGGGGTCTATGATATCTCTATAATTTTTACATATATTCACACACCTCTCCCTTTAATAGTAGCCAGTAATCATTTTGGCAATGTATTACACAAACCAGCCCTCCGAAAGAAAATGGAAACATTGCAGAGCACCTCCTAGCCATTCCTCACCGCAGAAACACACCATGCATTTTCTGAAACTTAATTACTGTGTCTTCATTTGCATGTGTGTGTGTGAGTGTGTGTGTAGCAATTTTTAAGAGTGTTTCTGGGAATAGATTTTTTTTTTGCTATTCCCAAAGAGACAGCAGATATTATTCTAGAATCCACCCTAAAAAGCTGATTTTTCTTTAAAAAGTGCTTTTTGGAGCACAAAATGTTGCTTGAATATGTTCCATTAGAATTTATGTAGAGAGGTGACTGCAGTGGGCCTGCAACCATGCCAGTGATGCCACCCTCCACCTAGGTGACTGCAGCAGGACTGCAACTGCACTGGTGACACCACCCACCACCTAGGACTAGTTACTGGAAGAAAATCAGTCTCACAATAGAACTGTGACAATAGTGCACACCAGGCATAGGTGAAACTAGCAAGACTGAAAAGACTGAAATTTGAAACAATAGGAGAAAACAATAAAATGAAAACGCAAAATGCAATCTCAGACCTCCAGCCCACCCACCCCCCAGAACAAGTGCAGGAGACATCAAAATAGAAGAAACTGGAAGACACACACCTGAAATATCTGAAAAGATAGCAAGTGAAATAAACAAATATGTGAGGCAATAGAGGAAATCAGAACAGAAATAATCTCTCAGGGAAAGAAAGAAAAAGAAAGGAAGAAAGAAAGAAAGAAAGAAAGAAAGAAAGAAAGAAAGAAAGAGAGAGAGAGAGAGAAAGAGAGAGAGAGAGAGAGAGAGAGAAAGAAAGAAAGAAAGAAAGAAAGAAAGAAAGGGCATCCATAATAAAAGAATTGCTCAACACTGCTAAAGAAGACACAGAAAAAAAAAATAGAAGACCACAGGAAAATGATGGAAACCTTAAATGAACAATATAAGAAAGGATTAGAAATCATGGGACAAATTCAAACAGATATTCAGGAAATTTAAAATTCTACTGAAAGCTGGAAAAACTGCTTGAATGAAGCTAAAGATAGACTTTCAGACCTTGAAGACAGAATTGAGACTAATGACCATGAAATAAAGATCTCTTAAAAATAGAAAGGGACAAAGAAATAACAATTCAACAACTCCAAGAGGATGCAAAGAAAAATAATATAAGGCTTATGGGTGTCAAGGAGTCACTGCAGCCACCCCAGGGTGAGAACCAGCAGTGTCTCCTGAGATCTGCACCATGTTGGAACTTAGGGCACTGGGAAACCAAGCAACCAGCTCGCTGCCCTGATAAGTGGCTGTGGCCTGGCAAGCCTCGGCTGCCCCAGGGCAAGAACCACCAGGGGCTCCTGAGATCCCTGCCATGTTGGGACTTAGGGTGCTGGGAAACCAAGCAACCAGCTCGCTGCTCTGGTAAGTGGCTGTGAGCCTACCAGCATGCAGGTTGAGAATCAAACATCCCACCTCCCTCCCCCATTAGCAGGTGGGAGCCAGAGATCTGAGCATCTCTTGGGAGGTTGACCATATATAATATAGCAAATAAGGAGAATTTCATTCTACCATCTCTTCATGGGCAAATATTTTTAGCACTGTTTTGCCTTGTTCTGATTAATGGTATTGCTCTATTCAATATTCTGTTTTGATAAGTTCTATAATATTCTGTATTTCCTTTGATTTTGCTATACCTGATTGAAAGAACAACCATTATGAAGATAACAAGATATACTATGGTACCTATTACTGTTATCCCAGTAACTTCCTGTGAAGTTCTGTACCAATTTCACTACACTGTCTCAATTGGCTTTATTCCATCTTGTTCTGTTGTATTTTACTACCTTCAAAATAATAAAAAATTTTTAAAAAGAAGGAGTCAACACAAATGACATTTAAAAACTATTTGCAGAAGTAATAGAAAATTTCTCACTCAATGGAACAGAATCTGACAAACAGATAAACAAAGCATACAGAACCCCAAAGAGTAAAGCCAAAATAAATCTATACCCAGACATATAATAATCAAAATCCCAGACAGTCAACACAAAAACAGAATATGAAAAGCTGTTAGAGAAAAGAAACATATCACCTATAAAGGAAAATCCATTAGAATCATGGCTGACTTCTCAACACCAACTTTCAAATCAAGAGGAGTCTGGAGTGAAATATTTCATGCCCTGAAAGAAAGTCACTTCAAACCTAGTTTGATTTACCCTGTAAAACTATCCTTTAAAATTAATGGAGAAATAAGATACTTCTATGACAAAGAATAATGGAAGAAATTCATGAGGACAAATCCAACCCTACTAACAGAACTGAAAGATATTCTAGATAGTGATAAAAATGCCCACAGTTCTAACAACATTATAAAGAAACTACCAGGCCAGGAAAGCAGTTAAACAGGTGGAAAAACAGAGTGCCAACATCAGGATAACAACAATAAAGATAAGCCAATAAATATCATTTATAACCATCAATGTAAATGATCTCCATTTACTAATCAAAAGAAACAGACTTTAAAAATGGATCAAGAACCAACATCTAAAAACATGCTGTATACAAGAAACATGTTTAACTCCAAGAGAAACTCATATACTGCAAGTTAAAGAACAGAAAACAATACTCCATATAACAGGAACACAGAAAAAAGCAGGGATAGCTATCTTGTTTGCAGACACTGTGAACTTCAAGCCAAAAATGATCAAAAGAGATAAATAAAGTCACTACATACTTATTAGAGGAAAAAGTCAAGAGGAAGAAATAACAAACATAAATATATATGCATCAAATATGGGAGCATGCAACTAAATATGACAAATATTAATAGACATGAAAATCAAATAAGCAACAACACAACTGTAACAGAGGACCTTAATACCCCACTATCACAAAGAGATAGATAAACTAGACAAAAAAATCAGTGAATAACAGAACTGAATCAAATATGTTAGAAAATGGACTTAGTAGATGCGTACATATGTGTTGTTCTACTCAACAACATCAGAATGCACATTCTTCTCAGCTGCACATGGGTCATTCTCTGAAATAGACCATGTACTAGCCCATAGGGCATGCTTAAATAAGTGTGAAAGAATTGAAATTATCCCATGTATATTATCTGACCATAGTGCAGTGAAATTGGAAACGAATGGCAAAATAAAGAGCTAAAACTCCATAAACACATAGAAGTTAAAGAATTTTCTGTAAGATATCTAAGTGACTACTTCAAATTCCAATTCCCTTAAAGATAAGTTTGGGGATATTTGACAATGATTAGATATCAGTGAGTGATACAATACTTAAAAACTTCTAGACACGATTTTTACTCATGACATGAAGAAAGTATTGCTTCAGTTCTATTGATATGTTTTTTCCTTAAAATAATTTTTAAGAAAATTCTCTTGATGAATCCATACATCAAAGGAGTTTAACTGCATTTTAAGACTGACATACTATCTTCACAGCTAAATTTTGCTTATGCAAGATTAAAGTATTATCAAAATGACAATAGTATTAATGATCTCCCTTGAAATCTCAGAATCAACTTATTCTTCTGTATTTTTATGGCCACTAAGATCTCTGGTGGGCGCTCAAAATTAGCAAACTGTGTCCTTCAACTCAAGATTTGGCCAAGTATACTTACCTGAATCAACCAATGAAAGACCATAAGTATGAAAAAGAGAGTACTGATTACTAACTTTATTTCTACTTTTAAAATCTCTTTGCCATGCAAGTTATGTAACCCCTGGGTAATGATATCAGACCATGAAGGCCATTTTAGAGTTCTGCCTAACTGCAGACTAAAGAAGGAATGCACTTCCTAAAGAGATTTGCTGTGCTAAATGTGTGTGAATTTCACATTGTCCTTACCAAAGCAAAGTGTTTCTATTGTGAATATGTAATGCAGTCTAAGAAAAAAACCAACAAAAAGAATATGCTCTTATAGTTTAAAATATGTGAATAACCAATTGCACAAAGTAATTTTCTGAAGTAGTCTGAGTGACTACTTCCAATGCCAGTTCCCTGTTATCTTTATGGGAATTTTTCATACAGCTAACTTTAAAGAGATCGTCAATAGCTGGTGGGCTCAAATGCTACAGAAAACTTTCACCACTTTTATTCCCTTTCTCAATAAATATTTTTTGTTACCTATTATGTGAGAAACACTATGCTAGGTTGTGGCATTTCAAGACTGAGTAAACATCCTTGCTTTCATAAACTAATGATACTAATTACACAAACTAATTGAAAACTAACTAAACACACACATGTTTACAAAGTATAATAAATTGTTCCATAAGATGAGACCATAGAGAAGGAGAATGTTGAGGAGTAACTGGTAAAAAAATTTTTCTATTCTGTGGGTCTTCACTGTTGGTTTCCTCTGTTGTACAAAAGCTTTTTAACATAACGAGACCCATTTTCTTTCTTTCTTTCTCTCTCTCTCTCTCTCTCTCTCTCTCTCTCTCTCTCTCTCTCTATCTCTCTCTCTCTCTCTCATTTCTTTTTTTCTTCTTTCTTTCATTGGGATAATACTGTCAGAGTCTCCAGTCAGCCCAGAATGTTCAGAGATTGAACAGTATGTTACAAAGTATATTGTGATTGCTTTGCAAATGCTAAACTTTGCAATTGCAATTGTACTAATTGTTATAACAATTGGGAACATGAAAGCAAAAAGTAATAAAAGGCCTGCCTGACAGAAACTCAGAAGCCTTTAAGCTGACGGGAAGGGAGGGAGAATCACACTGACGACACAGCAAAGGGTGCAACTGCAAGAGGTCAGGTGACTCAAGAACTACTGGGAATGCTATGAGGCAAAAATAATGTGTTCCTTGACATGCAGCAAGCAGGTCAGAAATCTAAGAGGACAGCTTGGTTTGGGCTGCTGTCTGCTGCTGCATGCTGCACGCAAATGCATCAGTGTCTTTCTGGGCTTCCTTCAAAATTCTTACAGCCAATACATTTGCATTCTAAATCTTGGTTAATGTTGCTTGCTCCCCTTCTAAATTGAATTTTTTCTATTTAATTTTTATTGCATATATAGATTTTTTAATTTGCTTGAGTTTTTAAGAATCATATGTTCTATCCTGATTCTATTGATGAAGAACATTTTATGTTACTGTGATTCATACTGTGTGATGCTGAATGTTTAGCTCAGTAGAAAAAGTCACAGTAGTATTGGTCTTGTGTAGTATTTTTCGCTTCTAATCTATAGTGTCCAGATAAATTCTAGATTAGGTATAAGGTCTACATAAATTCTTTTTTTTAAAGAAAAAAATATAAAACAGAAAAAGAGAACAACTACAATAATAAAAAGTCAAAGCAATAACAATATAGGCTTTCAAAACAAATAATAGGAATTTAACAATGGCTGTTATACTACATATTGTTATCTTCAAAAGAGTTGCTTAGATTACCAGATATAGACATGCAAGATTAATCAAACCTTATGAGTGTTAACTGTTCTCTTCCATGAACTTATAGAATTAGTACTATGATCATCTTAGCTATCTTATGTACATATATACAAATTTATCTTTTTCCTTTTCCCTTCCTTCTTTTCTCCTTTTCCTTACCTGAGTTACTTTTTCCCCTTTGAGCAGTTCCTTACCCTTTCACAATACTTATTGAAGATTTTGTATCTTATTTACTCTTTCAGTTTCTTACACTAGGGGTATTTATGAAATAAATACTGTATTGATTTATTTCACTTATGAGTAGATAGCTAAGTAGTACTCCATTATATAAAAATACCACATCCTTTTATCCATTCCTCAATTAATGAGCTTTTGGATTACTTCCAAGGTTTGGCTATTACAGATTGTGCTGCTATAAACATGGTTGCACATTTATCACTGTAATATGATATTTTCAATTCTTCTGAGAAAATGTCCAGGAGGGTGATAGCTGGGTCAAATGGGACCTCTAATCCCAGCTTTTTGAGGAATCTCCACACTGATTTCCCCAGTGGTTGCACCAGTCTACATTCCCACCAACAGTAGGCAAAGGTTATTTTCTAACAGATACTATGAAATTTGCAAGTGAAATGAAGATAATATGATATGTGAGTATTGCAACTATTGCACAGATGTTACCTTTATATATCTATAAATTTGATATAGTTCTAATTGGAATCTCTGTGCCATTTTGGGGGAAGGAATTCTCAAAATTCTACTGTTTTATGGAATACACATTTCAGAATATCTAAGAACATTCTGAAGCCAATGGTGAACAGAAACTAGTCCAAGTAAATAACATTCTGAAGAGAATGGTGAAGCGAAACTAGTCCAACTAAATAGCAAAGAATATTATAAAGGTTCAGTGCTAAGTAGTTTTAGTATTTTTAGCCCAAAAATGACAAGTTTTTCTTTTAATTTATGGCCCAATAATACATAGTGTGTGTGTATGTACCACTTTATCCATTCATATTTGATGAGCATCTTGAGTGACTTTATATCTTAGATATTGTGACTAATGCCATAATAAACATGGCTATGTCAATATCTCTTTTGCATGCTGACTTCATTTCCTTCCATAAAACTCAGGAGTCCTACCGGTTTATCATATGATAGTTCTGCTTTTTTTTTCAAGGGACCTTTCTACAGCTTTATACAGTGACTCCTAATTGACATTCCCACCAGCAGTATATATATGGGTTGTTTCTTCTCAACAATTTAATCAACATTTGTTTAGTTTTTGTGATTTTTATAATAGAATAGGAAATAACAGAAAAATAGAAAGTTAACAGGAAGCATGGAGAAGTTCAAATAATTCCCCAAGTTAATTATTCTACTATTTCAAAAATATTTTAAGATATGTAGTAATTTGTCATTTATTCTACTGCTTCTTTTTGTTGATTTTCATTGTAGAGATCCTGCTTGGTTAAAAATTTTTGCCAATTCTGAATAACATTGCTTTGATTTTTTTTCCTCAGTTTATTATTATATAAAGATTCTACTAACTTTTGCATGTTGATTTTGTATCCTGAAACTACTGATTGTGTTTAGTAGTTCTAGTAGTTTATTTGGTGAAAACTATAGGGGTTTCTTTGCTTGCTTGTTTATCTGTCAACATGGAAATTTGATGTCTCCTCTTCCTTTTTATGGATTTTATTTCTTTTCCTTGATTCATTATTCCAACTAACAGCTCCAGTAGTATATTGAGTAAGAGTGGTAAGAGTGAACATTCTTATCCTATTCAAGATCTTAGAGGAAATGTTTTTATCATTGCCCCACTGAATGTGGTGCCTGTGAGTATGTCACATCTAACCTTCATGACACTGAAGTTCAGTATTTCTATACCGAACTTTTTAGTATTTTTATCATGAAGGGATAGTGAATTTCTTTTCAATGTTCTTTCTGTGTCTGTTCAGAAGATTATGATTTTTCCCCTTTATTTCTTTACATGATAACTCATAGTTACTGATTTTCATCCATGTAACTATCCTTAAAGTCCTAGTATAAATCCAACTTGACCATGGTAAGCGATCTTTTGAGGTGCTGTTGCGTTTGTTTTATTAGCATATTTTGATGAGGATGTTAGCATTTGTGTTCATCAGGAATATTGATCCATTGTTTTCCTTACTGTTTTGTCCCTGTTTGATTCAGTAACAGAGTAATTTTTCCCACACTTACAGTTCCTTGGAATAGTTTGAGAATTGGCACTTGCGCTTTAAAATTTAATAAAATACATTATGGAGACTGAAGAGAAGAGAGCCAACATGGTTAAACAGATGAAGAGTCACATCTGAGAGATTCAGAAGATCAACTAAAAACACAGATAATTGGAAGAAGGGGAGGGACAAACACCCTGGTACAAAAAAAAACACACTTTGAAAGAAGTGACTTGTAGATAAAAAAAACAAATGTGCACAGGAAATGTAACAGTGAGGAACTTGTCCAGTAGGGTTGGCCTGCAGTACCTCCACCTGCACCCATCACAGAAACAGTCACTTTGCGTACTTTCCAAATAGCTTCAGCATGGAAGACTAGTTCACAGGGCAGACACCAGGAGTGAGTGATCAGAGACAAGAGCGGCTCCCTCCTCACCCACCCAAGCACCAACTCTGAGAGGATAAAGAAGCGATCTCTGCTTGTGTCAGGAGTTTTCAATATTGGACCCTAGACATGCCCAGGTCACTGGTAGGAGCCTGAAGTTTATCCCACACCACCTGGGACACTCATGTGGCACTGCTCAGTTTGAGTCCATACTTAGAATCCAAGGCTTACATGAGCCCACGTGCAGCTCTCACTGCTCTGCTCCTATCCTAGTCCTGCCAAGGACTGTCTGCCTTTTAGTATCAGTCCTTGAACAGCCTAGATTTACAAGGGGTGTTCCAATCCTGCATGAATCACCACCTGGTACACCTAGTGCCAGAGTCCTGGACTCAGTCCCTTCCTGACACAATAGACCAGTACTCCAGACACTTGTGAGACACCATCGTGTACCCTGTGCCCTCACTAGTCCTGCAAGAATATCCTCATATTAGTTTTAGGCACACCTGGACCTTAACTGGGCACCTCGAGGTGAGATGAGCCTCTGCCTGGTGTCTGGAGCCAGTCCCGTGGATATTGGAATATACACCAGGTAACTAATGTTAGCTCCCAACCAGCAGGAATTCATGACGGGACCCTCAGAATCCAAAGTCTTACACTTTCTCTGGTCTGATAATCCAGCTTGAGTGGCTACAAATGGGATTTTGGAGAAGGGTTCCTGTGAACCGAATAACCTGTAGGTAAACTCACAGACTACAAAGGGGGCAAAGAGGACTGTGACTTGTAAGATAGATTGCTAGCCCTGGAGGAAAATATTCTTCTGGAAATATCTATGAACTTTTTCTCTTCATTTTATTTTTTTCTTCTCCATTTAACCTATTTTTTTGTTGCTATATTGGTATTTTTAAATAAAATTTTTCAGTACTTTTGTTTCTTTTGGCGGAGGTTGGAGATTTACTACCCATTTTCTTGCCCCTCTTTTAAATATTACTTAGTTTTATTTATTTGGATAGGCCCTCCTTTAAAATTTTCTCCTTTTTTCCTCACTTCCTCTCTTTCAAGTTGTTTCCTTAGTATTTTTTCTTATTTTCTTTTCATAAGTTTAGTCTCCACTCCCTATTACTTATCCTTTTCCTAGTTGGTCCTCTTAGTTACTATTACGTAGTATCACTAAATTCCCTTCATTCATTAACAGAAGCTATTACATCAATCTTTCCACACTCTTCACATCTTCCATTGTTTTATTTTTCATGGTATTCACTCTTTTTCTTCACGCTTCTATATCCATATGTTTACCTTTATGAATCTGTACCCTCAACTGTATCTTACTATAGCTGAATACTGCTGTGCAGTAAATTGGGAAAAATTGCTTTATTGAGTGAATATTTACTGCATATAATTTTCTGATTTGTCTTAGATTTTGTTCTGCAACTATAGATCTTGTCTCTGTGGTTAAAAGTGGCACAGTATTAGTTATTACAGTTTACATTAGCAAGTTTGTGCTTGATGCTAGTATTACTGCTAATTGCACTACCTTAGCCAACATGACATATTTGTTGTGATCAACTTATTTTCCTTTTATGCCAATACCTAGACTGTCTGAGAGGCCATAAGCAACACTAAAATCTAGCACCAAGTAGGCTGAAACCTTTCATCCCTAATAAACAAAAGAGAAAGGATTCTGGAGAAGATTCAAAGACCAAAAGCCTAACACACTTAGAAGACATGTCCAAAAAGTAGTCAGTGCCCAAACAGGTCTAGAGATTAGTAATAAAGCTACTCCCATAAGCAATTTACAAATCACAACACAGAAAACAGATAAACAAAAAAATAGAAAATGAGAAATCACAGAAGCAAAATGCTCGCCCAAGGCCCCCAGTTCTGCAAAGCAAAACCAGGAAGCATTGAGGTAGAAGAAATCAAAAGCTACCCAGTTCAATTTTCTGAGATGATAGTAGTGGAAGTAATGAAGCAAATGAGTAAGTTTCTTGAAAAATTCAAACCAGGGCCAGGGATTTAGCTCAGTGGCTTAAGTGCCTGCCTGGCAAGCGCGAGGTCGTGAGTTTGATCCCCGGTACCAAAAAAAAAAAAAAGAAAAATTCAAACCAGAAATAATTACACAGATAATTAAAGAGATGATGACCAAAATGGAGGAAATGGTTAGTGAATGTAAAGTAGATACAGATTTTAAAAATAAAGGAATATAGGGGAGGCATATAAACCATGAATGCCCAATGTAAAAAAGAACTGAATTCCATAAAACAGAATGAAACAAAAATCCATGAAATGAAAAATTCTATAGCAATAATGCACAGTAGAAGAATACACAGTAGAACAAATGTGAAAATAGAGTATCAAATCTAGAAGACAGGGTTGTGATTGGTGATTGCCAATCTTAAATAAGATTTCAGAATCCAACACAAGAACAGAATCTTAAAAACTGTTAGGTAAAAGAAACAAATCACCTTAAAGGAAAACCCATCAGAATCACAGCTGGTTTCTCCATATAAACCCTAAAATGAAAGAGAGCTTATAGTAAAGTATTTCAGACCGTAAAATGAAATAGTTTTCAATGCAGATTGATATACCCTACAAAATTATCTTTCATAATTGTTGGAGAAATAAGATACTTCCATGTTAAAAAAAAAAAAACCTGAAGAAATTCATGACCATCAAACCAGCACTTTAAAAGGACAACAAAATCAAGAATTCCATGAATCACAATAGATTGTTCACCAGGAAAGGTGAATAATTAAAAGAAAGAAAGCAAGAGAACCAGCAACAGAATATAACATGACAAGGATACATTATAACCATAACAGTTACAACAGTTATACCTAGCAGTTATAATTATCAATGTGAATAATCTCAATTCACCAATCAAAAGAAACAGATTGGGTCAATAAACAAGATCCAACAATATGTTGTATACAAGAAGAAATATATTTAACTCAAAAAGAAATTCATAGACTAAAAGTCAAAGGACAGAAAACAATACTCCGTGCAATAGGAACCCAGAAAAAAGCAAGAGTAGGCATTCTAATTGCAGATAAACTTAATTTCAATCCAAGACTGATCCAAAGAGACAAAGATACATACTTGTTAATGGAATAACTCAATAGGAAGAGACAATAATCATAAATAAATATACACCAAATAGCAGCACATCCAACTACGTATAACCATATTTGATGTTCATAAATATGTGTATGTTCATAGATATAAATATCAAATAAGCACTAATATAATTGTAGTGGGGGCCTCATCACTTGAAACACTTATACTGTCACAAATAGACAAATCAACTACAGAGAAAACCAACTGAGAAATATCAGAGCTTAATCAAACATTTGAACAAATGGACTTAATAGATATATACACAATGTTGTACCCAACAACAGTGTACTCATTCTTCTCAGAAACACGTGAGACTTTCTCCAAAATAGGCCACATACTAGTTTTTAGAACACACTTAAGTAAATGCAAAGGAATTGAACATACTCCACAAGATTATCTTTCAAAATTGGTGGAGAAATAAGATACTTCCATGATAAAGAACACCAGAAAAAATTCGTGACTACCAAACAAACACTTTAAAATGTTCTGAATAATATTCTAGAAAAGGACAACAAAGCAAGAATTCCATGAATTTCAATAGAATGAATCCACCCATTTTCCCATACATATTATCAGATCATGGTGCAATGAAATTGGAAATCAATGAGGAAAGAAACCACTAACTGCATAAACATATGGAAATTAAGTTACAGCCTCTTGAACTACCATTGAGTCAAAGATGAATTTTTTTAAAAATTAGACTTTTTAAACAATTAAATGATAATGTCAATACAGTGGTACCTTGGTTCACAAACTTAATTCATCCCATGATTCTGGAAAAGATAGCCATATTCATGTTCATGCAGGAAAGATGGCTGCAGTCATCTTCATCACCCAATGCAGAATTTGCAAACAAAAACAAAATTTTACCAAATGCTTCTGTTTGTGAACCAAATTGTTTTCAAACAAAAGTTCTTGTTAACTAATGTACCATTGTATGACAAACAAATTTATGAGACAGAATAAAAACAGTCTTGTGAAGAAAGTTCACAGTAGTGAGTTGTCACATCAGAGAAACAGAGCCAGCTCAAATAAATAACATAATATTGAATCTCAAGTTTCTAAAACAAGAAGAGGAAAGTAAACCCAAAGAAGAGGAAGACAAACCTCAAGTTTCTAAAACAAGAAGAAAAAAGTAAACCCAAATCTTATAGAAGGAAGAAAATTATAAAGATGTGAGCTGAAATTAATGCAATTGAGACAAAAAATACAAATAAGCAATGAAGAGTTGGTTCTTTGAAAGGAAATAGACAACTCTTAGTCAACATATCAAAACAAGGAAAGAAAAGATCCAAATCTATGAAATTAGGAATAAAAAGTATAAAACCACAATAAATGCCGCAGAAATTCAGAAGACCATAAGTACCTACTTAGAAACTCTAATTGTACTCTAATTGCACTCTATCCTTTTCTAGACACATTTGAATTACCAAAACTGAATCAAGAACATAAAAACATTCTATATAATTCAATATTACTGAAGGAAATTGAAGAACATTCTATATAATTTAATAGCACTGAAGGAAATTGAAGAAGTCATTTTAAAATACTACCAATGAAGAAAGCCCAGCCCCTTATGGATTCACTGAAAAATTCTACAAGCTCTTTAGAGAAAATCTAATTCCACTACTCCTGAAACTGTTTAACAGACCACACCCAGCAAATTCCAAGCAGCAAGCAGGGCCCAGAATCCAGCCCTGGGCCCTGACTGTGTGCTCCTGTGGAATCCCAGCACACAGGGCAAACTTGGAACTCTGCTCCCAGGGGAACGTCAGACTACAGCGGATTATATGTGCTAGCTTCCAGGGAGTTTAAGTGACTGCCTCACTGAAACAGAAGATCTCAGCTAGCTCTAGTCAGTGGGGTGAGTATGCCTCTAAAATAGAGGTGTACAGTGGAAAAATAGGGCCAGTAGTAAAGCTCCCTCCAACTAAGTGTAAGACCTTGGTGAGCCTGACAAGAGTGTGGGTGACGCCTTCCTACACACAGAAAACATCAGGCAGAGTGAGTAGCATGCTGAGAAGGATTCCCCCAATTTGAAGAAAATCAAAAGGGCTTTGAGTCACACAGGCACACAATAGGGACACAGTAGGGCCTCAGCCAACATAAACACTATAGACAAGGAGATTTGATGACCTGGAATAACCTGAAGATAAAGTAATAGCAGGAACTAAAAGTTGACCTACATCAATACTACTAGGTTTGCCAGCCCAAGAAGAATATAGGACTCACCAAACAGGCCTTGCAGCAGGAAATCAAGTGACTGGCCCACCTGTTCATTGTGGGACCCAGCAATTGGACAAACATCAACCTTACATTAGGACCCCAAGATACACACTACCAACAGTTGACAGTAGTGGGACTGAAGGACCAAACACTAACTCAAAAGGGGAAAATGGGAAAACAAAAAAAGCAAAATGCAATCTCAAACATCTAGTCTTCCAGGAGCAAGTACAGGAGACATTGAAATAGAGGACTCCAAAAGTAGCACACCGGAAATCTCTGAAAAGATAGCAAATGAAATAAAAAACAATTCCATGAGGATATAGAGGAAATCACATTAAGTACTCTCCCATGTAAAGATACAAATAACAACCTTAGTAAAGGAGTCGCTGAGTGCAGCTAAAGAAGAAACAGAAAAAAGTACAGGAGCATGGGACACTAATTGAAACCTTGAATAAACAATAGAGAAAACAAGCAGAATCCGTGAAACAAACTCAAATAGACATCCAAAAACAATAAATTCTATTCAAAGCATGCAAAACCATTTAAATGAAGCTGAGGATAGGATTTCGGACCTTGAGGACAGGATCACAATTAGTGATCATGAAAGGATAGAACTTTTAAAAATAACAAAGCAGCATGAAATGACAATACAGAAGTTTCAAGATGATGCCAAGAGCAACAATATAAGTTTAATAGGCATTAGTGAAGATGCAAGAGTCAATGCAAAAAAAAAAATAAAAAAAGGGGTGTGGGCATGGGGACAAAAAAAAGTAAATGCAAATGACATAACTAAAATATTCACAGAAGTAATAGGAGAAAGTTTCCCAAACATGGGGAAAAAATCTGATATGCAGATAAGAGGCATATAGAAAAACAGTCACAACCAATATAAATCTATACCCAAATACACAATAATTAAGATCTCAGACATACAGCATAAAAACAGAATACTAAAAGCTGTTAGAGAAAAGGCACAACTCACCTATCAAGGAAAGCCCATTAGAATCACAGCAGACTTTTCAGCACAAACCCTCAAGTCAAGACAAGCTTAGAGTGAGATATTTCAAGCCCTGAAAGAAAACAACTTTCAACCCAGACTAATGTACCCAGCAAAACTTTCATTCAAATTTAATGGAGAAACAAGATACTTCCATGACAAAGAACAACTGAAGAAATTCATATCCACCAAACCAACCCTAGAAAGAGTATAGAAAGACATACTAGACAAAGATAAAAATGACCACAATCCCCGAACAACAGGAGAAAAGCCACCAAGTAAGACAAGCAATTAAATAAGGGGGAAAAGCAGAAAGCAAACAATTGGAACATAACATGGCAAAGTCAAGCCAGTACATATCAATGATATCCATGAATGTAAATGGCCTCAATTCACCTATCAAAAGAAATAGGTTGACATAATGGATCAAGAAACATGATCCCACAATATGCTGTATACAAGAAACACATCTGACCAAAAAGGAAAGTATTCCATGCAACAAGAACCCAGAAAAAAGCAGAGGTAACTATTCTATTTGCAGACAATGTGAACTTCAAACCTAAAATGATTACAAGAGACAAAGAAGGTCACTACATACTCATAAGTGGAAAAATTCAAGAGGAAGGACTAACAATTATAAATATTTATGCAACAAACACAGGAGCACCCAACTATATAAGACAGATACTAATGGACATGAAAAACCAAATACACAAGAACACAATTATTACAGGGAACCTTAACAGCCCATTGTCACAAAGCGATAGATCAACTAGACAAAAAGTCAGCAAAGAAATAATAGAACTGAATCATACCTGTGAACAATTAAACTTAGTAGATGTTTACAGAGTGTTCCTCTCAACCACATAGAATACACATTCTTCTCAGCCGTGCATGAGAAATTCTCCAAAATAGACCATATATTATCCCATAAAACATTCTTAAGTAAATGCAAAGGTATTGAAATTATCCCATGCATAATATATGACCATAGTGCACTGAAATTGGAAATTAATGGCAAAAGAAATTTGAAAACCTGCATAAATACATGGAAATTAAATAACAACCTTTTGAACAGCCAGTGGGCTACAGATTAAATTAAAGAAGAAATAAAGCAATACCTACAATTCAATGAAAATGCAGACACAACATACTGTAATCTGTGGGATGCAATTAAAGCAGTCTTCAGAGGGAAATATATAGCAATAAATTTTCATATCAAGAAAACAGAATGAGCACAAATAAACAACCTAATCCTTCATCTCAAGCTTCTAGAAAAAGAAGAGCGAGTTAAACCCAAAGCTCATAGAAAAGAGGAAATAGTAAAGATTAGAGCAGAAATCAATGCAATTGAAACTAAAAAAAAAAAATACAAAGAATTAATGAATGAAAAAGCTGGGTTTTTTGGAGAATAAACAAAACTGACAAACCTCTAGCTAACCTTATCAAGAAAAGAAAGAAAAAATCCAAATTCATGCAATAAGGACTGAAAAGAGGGAAATTACTACAGATCCCATAGAAATTCAAAAAATCATGAATATCTACTTTGAAAATCTCTACTCACATAGAGTGGAAAACACAGAGGAAATGGATAGATTTCTAGAGACATATGAACTACCAAAGATCAACCAAGAAGATATAGCAGTTTTGAATAACCCAATATCAGCTATTGAAATTGAAAATGTAATAAAAAACTTACCAACACAGAAAAGCCCAGGTCCTGATGGATTCACAGCTGAATTCTACAAGAAATTTAGAGAAGATTTGATGCCAATACTCCTTAAACTCTTCAATGATATTGAAAGGAAAGCAATCCTCCCTAAATCATTCCTGGAGGCAAGTATTACTCTCATACCAAAACCAGAGAAAGACCCAACAAAAAAGGAGACCAATCTCACTAATGAACACTGATGCAAAGATTCTCTATAAAATACTGGCAAATAGAATGCAGCAAATCATCAAGAAGATTATACATCATGACCAAGATTATACATCATTCCAAGAATGCAGGGATGGTTTAACATACGCAAATTAATAAATTAATAAATGTAATACACCACACCAACAGAACCAAAAACAAAAATTACATGGTCATCTCAATACATGCAGAAAAATCTTTTGATAAGGTCCAACACATGTTCATGATAAAAACCCTTCAGAAACTCGGGATAGAGTTTCAAAAGATGGCGGACCAGTAGGTAGCAGGAGAGAGATCCTCTTTGAGAGAGACAGCTTAAATGCCAGAATTTAACACCCTGGAGAGACCCAAACAGAGAGAGATGGACTCTCACAACCCAGGAAGAAACTAAAGTGAAAAAAACCGCTCACATACGAGGTCCTGGGGCTACCATTAGTGAAGCTAAGATCAGCAAGCACAGCACCCTCCTCGAGCCGCCTGAATTCCTGCCCGAGAGTGACCCGACTAACCAAACTGTGCCGATGCGACTGGCTTGAGTGGCCAGAGCGTGGAGCTGAACATCCCTGCATGCAGATCGCCAGGACCCAGCCCTGCACATGACCCACCCAGAGGCACCGTGAATTTGCGCCGCAGCCACACTGAAGTCGGAGGTCTGGGAGCCCAGCAGTTCTCAGGGACTGGCATCAACACATGGTGAGTGATGGGAATAAGACCCTCCCATGGGAAAGGGGAAACCCACTGGAAGACATGTTGGATTTGGGCAGGGCAGCCTTAACTCCATAAGGAAGTGGCTTCAGTTGGTTGCTCCCCTCACCAAGCGGATTGGCAGAATCTGCTAGGATTGGGCCGTGCCCCTGGCCGAGACCCAGTGGGTTGCTAAAAACTAATTCCCTGAGCACAGCCACACACTGACACAGTGAAGGCCTGTAAAAGGTTGACTGGCCCTGAGGAGAGGAGCCAGCGCACACTGTGCTTGCTTGAACTTCACTCTCTGATAGCGGCCGGCAGAGGGCAGAAGCCCCTAGCCTGCGTGCTCCAGAGGAGCCTTAGCCAACAATCAAAGGGGCTGGGAATTACACTGTACACTTGTATGGAAGGAACCAAAAACATGACGAGAGGGAGAAATAAGAAAAAAACCCCAGCCCCCAACCCTGAGAACATTGATCCAGGAGAGGTAAATACAAAAGAGATTGAGGGCAGCAAACATGCAACATCAAACACAGCGGTAGCAGACATAAAGAGATATCTTCAGGACCTCGTAAGCAGGATCAAAACTGAAATATTAATTCAGCTTAAACAAGAGATAAGTAGATTAATAAAAGAAAGGCTGGACACCTCTCAAGAAGACACAGACAGAAGAATGGAGGCACACAAATGGAGAGAAATGTTCACTGAAGAATATAAAGCAAACCTAGAATTCATGAAGCAGATTCAAAGAGAGTACCAGGAAACTAAAGACTCCATAGAAAGTTGGCAAAACTGCTTGAAAGAAACCAAAGATAGACTATCAAAAATTGAACACAGGCTTGCAATGTGTGATCATGAAAGGGACGATCTCTTAAAAATAACAAGGGAGCAGGCAGTAACAATTGGAAAGCTAGAGGATGACAAGAGTATCTATAACTTAAGAATAAAGTATGTGAATGAAGAAGCAGGATTCAAAACAGAGGAATTGCAAAAGCTATTCACAGAAATCATTGAGGAGAATTTCCCAAGCATAGAAAAAGGAAATGATATGCAGAAGTATGAAGCATACAGAATTCCAGCCACCTACAACCAAAACAGAGCTACACCTAGACACATAATAATCAAGATCCCAGAAATTCAACGTAAGAACAGAATATTAAGAGCCATCAGAGAAAAGAAACAGATCACCTATAAAGGAAAACCCATCAAAATCACAGCAGACTTCCTGGCACAGACCATCAGGTCAAGAAGAGCTTGGAGTGAAGTCATTCAAGCCCTGAAGGAGAACAATCTCCAGCCCAGATTGATGTATCCCACAAAACTCTCTCTAGAAATTAATGGAGAAACAAGATGCTTCCATGACAAAGAGGAACTAGGGGAATTTGTGACCACCAGTCCAACTCTACAAAAAATACTGAAGGACATTTTAGAGAGAGAGAGAACAAGAATATGAGCATTTCAGGAACAATGGCAGAGAGGCCTCAGTGAATGGGGCACACAGTACAGTGGAACAGAAAAATAGACAACCAATGGCAGAAAAACAAAATAGCAGAAATAAGGCAGAGAAGATTGGCTGTAATCTCTAGTATAGATGGCCTTGATTTATTAACAGAGAGAAACACAGGCAGAGTAGATCTGGAGATAGGGTCCATTGAGATGCTCTATATAGGGAGGCAGTGGGACCCAAAACAAACAGTGCACCTTATGGAAGTGAAAGGGGAGGAATTGTCTAAAAAAGGAAGACAGAGGATATTGTTAATTGGGTAACAAGATTTAAAGTTTACATTATTCTCACCACTCTGCTTGGATGGATTACGTGCTGTTCCAGTTTGTCTACTTACACTAGACTTGAGGACATGGTCAGCTATCCCAAAAATAAGAGGACATATTATGGTAATCATCCCTAATTTCCTATCAACTTAATCTGAAGCCCTTTATAACTTATACTGTCTTATTATGACTGATCTTATTTGAATCT
>PVJX010007883.1:0-68383 GCA_004027295.1 Dolichotis patagonum | reverse complement strand
CAGTCCATCATCATAAAAGTTTATATAATTAGCTGACTCTAAGGCAGGGTGGCACATGACAGTAGGACAATAGTTCATGACCTTGGAAGACAACAAAAACAAGGAGAAAAGAGAAAGATCTTCTGTCCTTTATATTGTATCCATTGGATGGGAATTAGGGTGGTACCAATTCAGTCAGTGGGCTGATCCAGCAATCACTCGCCTTTAATCCTAGCACCTTTAATTCTAGCATTGTGCTAGGATCACACTCTAGATTCAGCCACCTCTGAAAAAGCCCCGCCCCTCATGACTGCATGAGGCTTTGGGGGGGACATCCAGACAAAACTGTAACAGCATTTTTGAAATTTCCTAACACACTTCTTTAGGTTGTTTAAGATGCTCATTAACTCTCTACTACTTCACAATGTTCTTTATTGCACCAAACATGTGCCTCCACCAGACTACTTTTAATCCTATTTTCATCCAAATGATGTGTTTCTGCAGCTTGCTAATACATGCTCCATACAAAAGGATTTGTATAATCAGATAAATATTGGAAAATGCTGGTTAAATACAATTCAACACGTTTTTCTTTCAGGACTTCTCAGAGCCTTTAATGCACTGTTGGGGGCCCTTTTCAAACATTTGTTCATTTAAACACCTATTGAACATTTTATCAAGTAGTGGTTGACGGAATATAGTTTAGGAAAGGCTGTCCTAGATTTAGTTGATACATGCTTTGTATTCCCATCTAGAACTACACTAAACTAACAGAGGAGAAGACATGGTGTCTTTGGGGACATACTTCTTCTTTCTTCCTTAGTGTCCCATCCCTACTACGCCTCTGGGTTCTTTCCTCCATGCTGCTCTCTCCCTAAGACTGTGGAATCTACACTTGTGGAGAGAAGCAGGGGTGCAGGAAAGAAAGGGAAGAAACGAGTATGAGAAAACGCGTTCGCAGAGTTTCTCTAGTGTTGAACACTGGGTTAATATCATAAGTAGATGTCTTTTATTTAAGGACGCATTTATGAGTCTTTTCTCCTCTTAGGGCATTGCTGATTAGTGAATATGATCATAAAGCCATTTTAAAGACTACTAAGTAGACTTGAAACAATTAATGAGTATCCTTTAAAAAAAAAAAGCCTGGATGTTCTCCAAGTTTAACCAGACATAATTTAATCACGCTGCCTTCCATGTGCTTCTGCTGTGGGCGCTGGCACCCTGTGGGCACCCTCCTGGGCGCTCTGCTCTCTTGGCCCCAGGCGCTGACAGCCATGGCTGCACCGCACTGGAACTTTGGGAAGAGGTAGGGCAGGATGGCTCCTTACCCTCCCCACAGCTGCCTGGCTTTGAAACGCTAGATTTTCTTCACATTTAGTATGCATTCTTCTCTCGCATTACTAACAAGAACCCGAGGTGATTTGAAAGTAGTCGCTGCTCTCCAAAAACCCTGAGCGCAGGCAGAGGAGCCCCTTGGCGGGAGGGCACCACCATTTTCCTGGTGAGGACTGCCTGGAGGAGGTGACTCCCGGCTCCCTTGCTCAGTGTCTGTTGGGCAGACGAAGTAAGGTCAAGGCAGTCCCCAGAGTTGGGGCCCTGCAGAGAAGTCTCCAGCAGCCCAGCAGCAGGCCCTGCTAGGGAAAGCAGAGTTGTTCCCGCGGAGGAGGCAGACAGGGCAGACTCGGTGGGAGTCCTGGGCTTCATACTAATCAGGCCGGGGGTCCCTCAAGGGTCAAGGCCTGGGAGGTAAATCAAGTCTGAGAACAGGGTGGTTAATGCAGACAACAGATTTGGAGGCCCCACCGGGGAGGGAGGGAAGACCCGGGGCCATGGGAAGGGCAAAGAGGAATGCACGGAGCATTCTCTAGTCTCCAAGGCCAGCGCGGGCCCTAGCTGGGCTGGCTGGGAAGAGGTCCCTTCCTGGATAAAGGGACCCGGAACGCTGCACGCTGCAGGGCGCAAAGCAGGTGAAGGACCAATGGCGTGCACTCTTGGCCACCCGCCCTCTGCCACCTGCTGGACTTCCTGTCACTCAGGCCTTTGTGCACCAGGTACTGTTCTTTAGATCATCTCCTATTTCGCCTAATAAAATTTATTTCATAAGGAAATTTATATTATTATTATAAATTTTAAAATATCAATTGCCATAATTAGTAAGTAAATTTAAAAGTAAATACATGGCAATTATAAAATGATTTTCCTTACGCTGCATGTGCATACAACAAAATGTGGTGAGATGACAAAGGAAACTGAAAAAAAAGAAATGAAATGGACACACCCACAGTCATAGAGATTTTAGTGTGTCTCCCTGAAGAGTTGACGAATCAAACAGATCTGAGAGGAATAAATTAACAGATGTGAATACCACTTATTCATTTTGAGAAAATATAAATTATTTTTTAAAGTTCCAGGTACTGAGTCACAAGGCAGGTGTCAACATATCTCTAAAATCTCTACCCTACAGATCATGTATTCTATAACTTAATGAAGTTAAAAATGAATAACAATAAAATCCTCCAACTGTTTAGAAAAAATTTTAATGTCTAAATAATCCATGGGTTAAAGATGATATAATGAAAATTAGAAATCAAAATTGAATGGTAATGTGTCAAAATTTATGATAAAACTAAAGTAGTATTTAGAAATATATAGTATCAAATTAATGCATTGAAAAGAAGAAAGATTATAAGTTACTGGGCTAGGAGTCTAATCAAGAAGGGCTGGGAATGTGACTGACTCAGTGATACAGCACTTCCCTACCAAGCATAAGACCCTGAATTCAGGATGGGTATTGTCTGTAATCCTAGCTGAAAACCTGAAGCGAGAGATTGCCACCGATTTTAGGCTAACCTGCGCTACACAGTGATGCAAGACCAACTTGAACTACCTAGCAAGACCTTGTCTCAAAATAACAATAACAAAAACAAAAGATGCCCAGAACAAGCAGACAGAAAAAGGAAGAGAGAGAGGGAGAAGGAGAGACAGAGACAGAGCAAACAAACCAAAACAAAACCTAGGAATTCTCAACTAAAAAAATTTTTTTTAAAAATAAAAATATAATCAGAGAACAAAGAAACTTTACAAAACAAATCAAAGAAACCAAAAATCAGATGGATAAAAGAAACAGCTGGGTGTGATTACACAGCTGTAATCAAGTCTGAGGCCAGCCTGGGCCACATAGTGAGGTAAAGGCCAGCCTGGACTATCTGGACTACACAGCAGAAGCCTCTCTCAAAAACATCAGAAATAAAAAGGGAATACAAATTTCTTGCAAGACAGACAAGAGATCTGGGACAAATGAAGATATTAGAACTGGGAGAAGAACCATATTTATATACAGAAATGTGAAAATAAGAACTTTTTACACTGAAAACTGAAACAAAATGAATAATTTCCAGGAAAAAAAAAAAGGATAACATGAGCAAGAAAAGGAAAAATGCAAATAGACCTAGAACAATTACATACTTTTGATTAATAGTTTAAACCCACATTCAGGCACATGTACAAGTATCATTCCTAAATATCACCTACAGTCAGTTAGACAAAGTCTTTCTTGTAAAGATATATTACAATGGCAACAATGAATTTAAGATATTTAGGAATAAATCTAATGAAAGATATACAAGGGAGAGTTATAAAATTTTAACAAAGGATATAAAGAAAAGCTATATAACATGTACCCTGCTCGTGAAAAAGATTTGATACATAAAAATGATAATTCTCCCCAAATCGTTCTATAAATTCAATGTACTTCTAGTCAAAATCCTAAAAAAAAAGCATTTCACATAATTTGACAAGGTGATCTTGAAATTCAGGCGGAAAAGCAAAGAACAAAGAATAACCATGAAAATTTCAGATGAATAGATTCACCTACTAAGGAACATAATTATAAAAGTATACTTAAATCAATCCAGATAAAAGCAAACAAAACCCGAGGAAAACACCTACATGTAAAGAACCTGGTATTTGTCCAAAGCAGGACTTCAGATTTGGGGAACAGGATGGAATCCCCCAGAAATGATCCTGGGGCCACAGGCCATGAACCTAGATCCTACCTTATCCCAGCGAGGCTGAAAGTATTCAGTGAAAAATAAAACTTGAAGTATAGGATTCATTTACAGTTAGAATTGACTATGTTAAAAGTAAAAATTGGGGTGTAGCTTAGTGGTAAAATGCTCATCTAGCATATGCAAGGCCCTAAATGCAATTCCTGGCACTGAAGGAAAATTTTTCAATAAAAACTTTTAAGTTAGGAGTGATGGCACATACCTGTAATCCCAGCTACATGGAGCCCAAGGCAAGTGGATCACAAGTCCAAGCTCAGCCTGGGAAACTTAGTGAGTTAGCAAAGCTCTGTCTCAAAAATTAAAGAAAAAAAGTTTTAAAACAACTGAGAATGTAACTAAGTGTAAAGGCCCTAGGTTCAAACCCCAGTAACACAATAGATAAATAAAAATAAATTTTAGGACTAGACATATGTAATTCAGTGGTTGAGCAGATGCTTAGCACATATAAGGTCCTGGTTTAACCCCAACCACTGCAAAAAACAAACCAAAAACAAGCATAAATGATGTGAAAAGATAAATCTCAGGATAGAAAAGACATTTGTTTCCCATCTATAATTGAAAAATATTCATCCCCAGAATATGTACAGAACTTGTACAAATTGCTAAGAAAAATTTTAAAAATAGGCCCAGAAGATGAACAGCAAATGCACAAAAGGGAATGTCTACCTGCCCAATGAATGTAAGAAAACATACTCAACCTCACCTAAAATAAATTCAAAATAAATTAATTCAAAAAAATTTAATTCACATAAATTCAAAGTAAATTAGTAAAATAAGACTGTAATCCAACAGATAACCAAAAATTAATAAATATTATACCAGCTATGTTGGCATAGATGTGGAAATATTAAATAGGCATAAATACTTTGTACAAGAATTTGGCAACCCCTGGTAAAGCTGAAGATGTGATTACCTTGTGACCAGCAATCTACTTTTTAGAGATCTCAGAAACACTGGGTGGATGCTCAAGTTGATGGAAGATACTCATCGTGCACCATTGTCATAAGAATAGAAAATGTGGGTGCCAACAATTATTGGGGTTCCAAGTTTCATACCCAAAACATGACACCCTGGCATACTGAAATATTTTTAGTTAGAAACTGAGAAAACCACAGAAGCAGGAACGTTACTCAACCTTCCCTCTGCCTGGAACAGCTCGAATAAGAATTATCTGACTTTCCTTTCCTGAAGGCAGGTCAAAGTATCCTCATGTCAGAGGGGCTAAGAATGAACAAACAGTGCTTGCTTAGCCCTGGTCATTACCATCAGATCACACCCTTGGTCCTTCAGTCACAGTCTGTACAATTGCCTCCCCCCAGATACTGATTTCCCATCATTCTTCATTTCTGAAGGCTCCTTTGTTATATGAAATTTAAATAAATCCCTTCCGCTTTTGTCTTGTTGAACTGTGTTTGTTATGGTAACCTCAGCCATAAACCCTGAGGTAAGGAAAAGGTAGTACTCCTTTGCCCCTACTCTATCAGTGGAAAAATGGATAACTAAACTGGTTTATGTATAAACTTGAACAGAGCTATTAAATTATTTACCCCTACATATTTCAACATAGATATATCTTAAGTACAAAACTTTTGAGTTAAAAAGAAAAAGGAAAGAAAAGCAAGTTGCAGAAGCATTTGTTCAATATTTGCCAGTTACTAAAAACTTTAAAACCCCCAACACTTACTCTAAATTGTATAAATAAATATACAATACCTATGCATATTTATAATTTATATACACATGCACACAAATAGCTGAAGGTCACCCTGCTGGAGATAACACTGGCTAAGGTCCACACTGTCAAGATGTCAACATTCCCACACACTCACAGTTTTGGCACACCCAGCTGTTCATCACAGATACCTTTCACACTACTGGAAAGCTACAGGCTCCTTGAGGCCAGGCCCGGATGCCAAGGAGCTCATGGCCAATGACAGAAGAGAGCTGGCCAATCAAAACTCTGCAGCATGTCTGCATGTCCCTCAGTGTCTCTTAGGAATTGAGTTCAGTTGCCCTCAGAACAACCTGCCAATTCCCACAATCCAAGTTGACTTCCTTTCCTTCCCAAGATCATTTTTCTACTTCCTTAGTTGCTTCCAGGATCAGTTACCAAATAAACTACTTGCACTCCAAATCTCCTTCTGCAGCTCTCAGACTAAGATTGTTAACCAGCATCAGGAGAGGGGCTACCTCTAGAAAGGGAAATGGCACGTTTGGCTGTATCTATGTTTTATTTCCTTATTTCTAAAAAGAAAGAAATACGAAATAAATATTAAGAAAAATGTTAGTAGATTCACATGTGTTGCTTTATCTTGTATATTTCTGGGCTTTAAATATGTTAAAATTGTGAATAAAAAATTCTAAATAAGTTAATGCTGATGAATCAGTGGAAACAGGACATTAGTTTTGCATTTGATGAGATCCCGTAAGTCCTTCTCTAAGATGTGTGAGGCTCCGGCTAACTATATTTTCACATGTTGATGTTATATATATTAGAAATATATATATAATATATATATAGTATATATATAATATATATATTAGAAAATACATGGGACCATGCAAAGTAAAGTGAGTTATCAGTGAACATTTAGAAAAGCAGGCAGTAGGGAAGAAGTACTGTATATGTGTTACGGTTCAACAAGCAAAGGAAGATTTATAAGGTTCAGGCACCATATCTTTCCCCCACCACCATCTCCTGGGATTCCTGTCATCAACTGCACCATTCCTAAATAATCATGTCTGCCCTAGACATGAAGGCAAGGTAGCAATAGTGTTTTATTTACAATGCATGGCTCTTTAAAACTGGTTTGTGACTTGAATTTCCCTAATGCCACTTTAAAATTCTGAATAATGCATTAAAATTTAAATGTACTTTAAAATGCATTACACACACACACACACACACGACACATACACACGACACACATGACACACATGAATGCATGACATGGTGTCCTCCACCATAGCCCATGAATGGTGGTTTCCAATGATTCTCTCAAAAGTTCTCACTGTCCTATACTGACTATACTGCAAGTCTTACTCAAAAAATATAGGAAAACAAAGACAATCACTTGTTTTCTGGTTGTGTTGCAATTAATATTTGGAATTCTACTGCATAAAGATAGGACATTACATCTTCCAGCTTTGCCTTCTCTTGAACGCTTTAGGCGAAATCAGTGCCTCCTAAAACACTGTCTTTTTCAGTGTTAACAGACTCCTTCCCTCCAAGGGCTCCCAGCAGAAAGGATAAGTGAGGGGTATGTACAGCCCATTAGCACAAGGAAGGTCCATCCCAGGCCAGTGTGGCTTAAGATTGACCAGGGAGAGCACGACACTGCAACTTACATCTATGGCAAGAGACAACATGAGACGGAAGGGTCCACTTGGCTTGGGGGTTTATAGTCTCAAACACTCTTGGACACAAGCACAGCCACCCTTAAAACTGTTTGACACATGGCACAGACAGATGGAGAGGTGGGATGACAACCCTCAGCACCAACAGTGAAGGTTGGATAGGATAAGTGATGCCTGCCACCACCCTTTCCACCTTCAGGGTCACAGGCCAGAAGTAGTGCCATAGTGAGAGCCAACATGTACAGCTCAAGTCGAAAGAACGATGGACTATTAGTGACCCAGAAACCAAAACTTATCCTCAATGTGAGAGTCACTTCCAACCAGCATAGCAGTATCCTTTAGCACCCCAATCTCACACATACACTCCAGAGTCACACACGCTCATACCTGATTTCCAGTGTGTAACTACTGACCAAAGGACTGGCCAGATCCTTTTAGAGATGCTGACCTAAGCATAACACAGACATCTCATACAGAAAGCTGCTGTAGACCGAGATTTCCTATAGTCCTCTGGTCTGGGGTGTCCCATCAAGTAACCTATTTTAGAGCAAATAGCACTCTGGCTCTTTCATCTATATTCTTGTATGTCAACCTTCCGAAGTAGCTTTTCAGCAATACCATAGAACATGGGTGCTATCTTGAAGTCTAGCGACATGACTTAAATGTGTCCCCCAAAGTCAGAAACATAATCATCAATGCAATGGTGCTGAGAGATGGGACCGTAAATGAGTGACTGGGTCCCAGGGTGGCCCTCATGGATTATGTTATTGTCATGGGAGTGGTTTCACTATTGCCAGAGTGGGTCTGTTATAAGGACACTTTCAGAAGTTGCTCCCCCTCCTCCCTCTCCCTGTTCCCCTTCTCCACTCCCTCTCTCCCTCCAGGTCACCTTCTGCTGTGGAATGACACTTGAAGAAGGCCTGTGCCAAATGCCACCACCTAGATCTTGGAATTCCCGGCTTCCTGAATGGTGAGAAATTTTACTTTCTTTATAAATTACCTAGTCTGTGGCATTGTGCTATGGCAACACAAAATGGACTGAGACATATAGAACCATTTGAACACTCTGAAAATCATCTTCCGTCCCCTTGTATAAATGACCTAGCTCATGATCCTTCTGCAGGGGATGTGTGCATTTCTCCCATTAGCCCTTAGTGGAAAAACATTAGAGTAATTAATTTCCTTATCCGCTAATTCTTTCTCCTACTCTCAGTCTTCTTACCAGTTTAGCCTTTCCCTCCCATTTCACCTTTTCTCCGTGAGAGAGCAATGTTCCATTTTGAGTGTCAGTTCATTAAATTTCTAAAGGAGCCATCCTGTATCCCCAAATCAACTCTGTTCTGGAAGAAGGGTAAATGGCCTATCGGTGCATAATGTACTTGGTCAACAAAATAAAATTCCTCACTGTAATGTATATTTCCTCCTTGTTGTGCTTGGGGCATCAATTAATGTCAGAAGCCTGACAATTCTCTGAACACATCCTTTGACTATAGATGCTGGTGTGACAATTTCTGACATCTGGGCATTGCTTTCTGCACACGGCTCACTCCTCTCGCCCTTGATTTCCATGACATTCTGATACTTGCTTCCTCATTCCTTTCTCCTTCTGAGGACAAAGGGTGTAATGGTAGTGGATCCTTAGCTAATTAGATACCCTGTGACACTCTGAGACACCATGTGACAGTGTGGTTTCTCTCTCTCTCCCTTTGCTATAACAAATTGAAACTTGAAAATTAGTAAAACAATATCCTCATAACTCTGTCCCATATTTCTGTAGCTATAGAGTAATTTGGAGGTTGTTGTTTTGTTTTGTTTTGTTTTAGAAATGTTTTGTTTGCTTTTATTGGTTCTTATGAGAAAGGGTCTTGCAGTGTAATCTAAGCTACCCTTAAACTCAATCCTCCTGCCTCAGCCTCCCAAGTGCCAGGATAAAAGGCTTGTGCCACTGTGTTCAGCTAATGATTAGGGTCTTAAAGAAAGCCTTCAGTCATGTAAGCTTTCAGAAATGACAGCTTCAGAACTAGAGGACAAGATGATCACTGGTGCTTGCTTGCTTGCTTTTTTCTTATTAGTACCAAAAGGAATTCCATTCTCAAAGGACTCAATAGTGAGATACATTTCAAAAACTGAAATTGAGCCAGGCTTTGTGACACATATCTATAACCCAAGCACTTTGGAAGGCTGAAGCAGGAAGACTACAAGTTTAATCCCAGCCTGGGAAACTTAGTAAGATCCTATCTGAAAATAAAAAAAATAAAGGCCCAGGAATGTAGCTCAGGGCAGAGGCAGGCTGCCCCAGGGAGTTAAAGGGCGAGAGCCAGCCTCTAGGGAAGTAGCTTCATTTGTTTTCTCACATTGCAGAAAGAGAAATGTGCAGAGTCCAAACTAAGGAAACAGCTTTGCGCTAAATCCTAGGCTCCTGTGAAACTGCAGGTGGTATTCCTCGATTCCAAAGGCCCCACTGACCCCAAGCCAAAATGCAGGCAGGCCAGAACCCTGGTCTTGTGCCCACACCCTCACTTTCTATTTGTGATGTCAGGTGACCCCAGGTACAAAGGCGTGAGCAACTCCCAGTGGGAAGATCCAGCATAGCTTGAGTTGTTTCCTGCAGCACAGGAGACACATTGTGAGATGCGCTGAAAACACAAATGAACCCAAAAGCAGCTAGAGGGAAATGCCACCACAAATAAATGGAGAGAATTTTCTTGTATCCTACCATCTGGGTGAGAAAAAGCAATATTGCTTGTTTAGAGGAATCTGACCTTAAGACTTCACAGAGAAGGAAGATGCAGGAGGGATCATCGTGAAGAAAATGCATTTTTCTTGGATTTTTAATGTCAGTTTTGTAAATGGATCAGGCCAAGATGAGCTAAGAGATCAGTAATGTGATTTTATTTTTCCTCCTAGGAATCAGCTTAGTCCCACTAGTCTCGATCTCCAGTTAAAAACATTGTTGCTCTTAAGATAAATTTGGAGGAAAAGATGGGGACCCAGAGGATTATGGTTTTAAGACTTCAAAGCCTTTTCCTTTTAAGTAAAACTGTGATCAACATTTAAAGAACACTCCAGAACAATCCTTCCAAAACCAAAAGCAGGAAAGACAACGCAAAGCAGCAAAGATATGCCCGTTGGCGGTCCAAAAAGATTAGAAGCGAGCCCAAGAAAAATCTCTGCAGTGACAAACTGCACCAGCGCCTTCACCTTTATGCCCCGTGAAAGCTCCTGACTATGAAATGGCAGTGTTGTAAGACAGAAATACGGCCGGAGCCCCAGGAAAACAGTTCTTCCCTGCTTTTCCTAAATTTATAAACCCAAGAAGGGTTCTCAAAAATTTTATCACAGTAGTATTTCTACAGATATAACCTTGACACTGGTCCCTTGTGTGTTAGGTCTAAGGATGCCCGGTATTATCTCGGAATATGTTTCTGCTTTGATAGTCTACAGCCCTCAGCTATCTGGAGCGCATCTACATAAATCAGTAGAAAAAAAATTTCTATTAACAGTAACAACTGCATCCTATTCAGTGATTGAAAACTGCAACTATGTTTTCCAATCTGCCCACAGTGATGGAAGTGTTACCATGCGGAATGAAACACCATGGATTATAGTTCCTGGGCCTATATGCTTATGAGGCTCTTTTTGCATCCAAGCCAACGATGACTTGATTTTTAAATTGGTTTCTGAATTCCTGCCTGTAGTGCTGAAAGCCACAGTGTATTTATTCAAGGAGAGCTCTGCAGAGGTGAAGCAGGTGACCCATAGACTCCCCCATAACTTTTCCCAAACTGCCATTCATTAAACATGTTCCATCTCATGAACCATGAATCATTTCATTTTTAAGTACTCTTTTATTTCCTTTAAATTTATCTAAAACTTTATTGGATTCAACTGGCACAGTCCTGACAGACAGCCCGCATACATTTTAAACCTTCCCAGCGGAGAAGCATAAAACATTTAAAATCTATATTTGATCTGACAACAGCAGCACAGTGTTTGAATTAGAAACAGATTAGACATAATTGAAGATAAAGAGGACGCAAGCACCACTCCCATTTTGGTGAAGTGGGCTTTAAATTATCAGATTCATCCAGAATACATTACCAAGAAACATTGAATTGTTATCTTTAGACAGCCTTTTCTAAGAGTTTACAATTTCTCAGTTCAGTGAAGCTTACCACCAGCTTGTTATCAGAACAAAAAACGAAAAATCATTCGGTTCAGGGCACAGAACCGATCTCACCTCAAAAAGTACGCATTTCCTTCTGATAACAGACACTTCATTGGACGGCCGAGGGGCCGCTTCGAGCCCAGGCAATTCCTGAGCCAGGCTTTGTTTACCAATAGGGTTTCGGACAGGCCCCACCTCCGTCCCTTAATTACACATCATACACACACACACACACACACACACACACACACACGCCCCACAACACTAACATCTTGGCTTTACCAGAGTCCTTCTACCTTTCTCATTAATAATGGTGTTGAACTCATTATGCAAAGCAAATTTACAAAATTTAATTAGTGAAAGTTAAATGAAATGTGGTATTGGTACCACAGCACACTGTGTTTTTGGTTTTTGGTTTGTTTCCATACCAAAAAAATCAGACTTTGGAACAAAATTTAGGGTTTAAGGCAACCAGAAAAATACATTCATTAAGAAGCAAACTACTGAACATAAACTCAAGCTATTTTCACACATATATATGAAACATATGTCATATATTATATATTATGTAATATATAAATATTATATAATATATAATATTACATAATATATTATATAATATATTTATTATAATATCTATTATATAATATATAATATTATATATTATATAATATCTATTATATAATATATTTATATATTTTATAATATATAATATATATTTTATGATATTATATAATATTATATATTATATTATATATATTCAAGTTTTATATATTGTATATTGTATTATATATTAGAAAACTTTTATATATATTCAAGATATATATAGATATATATAGATATATATAGATATATATGTATATATATAGATATATATATGTATATATATATCTATCTATATATATATATATATATATTCAAGTTTTCTAATGACAGAAATAAGGAAAGAGAGCTGGGGGTATAGTTCAGTGGGCCTAACTAGCATGAAAAAGACCTTGGGTTCCAGCCCCAGGATTGAAAAAATGTAAATAAGGAGGAGATAAAAGAGAGGAGACACTTAATTATTTTGGTTTTTTAAAGAGAAAAAAATACAAATAACAAACAATTTCAAAACAGTACCGATAGAAGAGTTACAATAATTAATACCATCTGTATTGTTTTCTTCATAGTAGTTGTTCAGAGAACAAGACACAGGCATGAAATCTTGTCCAAACAATATTAGCACAAACCTTGCTTTTCAATGAACTAAGAGAAAGTAGCTGTGTAACTATCTTAACTGTCTTGCACATAGATACATTTCTTCTTTTCTCCTTTCCCCCATCCCAGTTGTTCTTTCCTTTTGAACACTTTCTTCCCAACTCACAATATCTGTTGTACATGTTGGATCTTATTTACTCATTTCAGTTTCTCATACTACTGAGACAATACGATGTTTATGCATATGGGTCTGATTTATTTCACTTATGAATATGGTCTCGAGTTGCATCTATTTACCTATAAAAGTCTCCGGTTTACTCTCCTTATTTTGAAAACTAGGGGTCCAGCTAGGTTACAGAAAGCTCAAATCTCCATTGTGTAAGCCAAATTTTTGAGCTCTAACTTTCAGTCCAGAAGTTTCCAATGCAGGAAAACAGTCATTTTTTACAAACAACCAGAAACACTCTCCCTCCCTCCCTCCCCCTCCTCCAACCTCTTCTCTCTCTCCTTTTCCCTCTCCCTCTCATAGATGATAGATAGATAGATAGATAGATAGATAGATATCTCGGTTCATGGACTTAATTCATTCCATGATTCTAGAAAAGGTGGCCACATTCATGCTCCTTTTCATGTGAGAATGAGAGTCACAGTCCTGTGTGTCACTCAATGCAGAATCTGCAGACAAAAACAAAATTTTGCCAAACACTTCTGTTTGCAAACCAAACTGTTCACAATTTAGCAAAATTCTGCAAATATAATTTATTTTCATTCTACCAAGTGCTGATCAGAAGCAAAGGGTTGTAGAAATCTGCTTTTAAACAAATATTATACTTAGCACACCATAGGCATTGAATAAGCATTGGTAGAATTAAAACATCAATGATTATCAGACTTTGTTTTTTCAATACAGGGATCAAATCAGCTTGACCACTGAGCTACATCCCCAATCTTCTTTATTTTGAGACAGAGTGTTAGTAAATTGCCCAGGCTGGCCTTGAATTCACTATCCTCCTGCCTCAGCCTCCTGAGTTGCTGATATTACAGCCGCACATGCACAGCCAGCGCTGACTTTGCTTGTCCTGTCTCCTAACCATACTTTAATGTATCCCAGCTCTTCCTCTAAAACACATTCTTTTGTTTTCTGTGTTACATTGCTTCTTGAGCATTTTTAAACTGGAAAATTCTTGAAGTGCTTTGTGATTTCCAAATAATTCAATTGAAATAATCAAAATTTAAATTGAAGACCTTCAAGACATAGTATAGGCAGACTTAAGACACAAGGCTGCAGCACAGCGGGCAGGGCTGAGCACGTGTGTGTTCATGTACTACTAGGAAAGTCACCTAGGCTGAAAGTCAGAAAGCCTTTATTTTCACCACACAATTCCCAGAAGGCAGCCTTCTTGACTAGGAAAGAACACAAACTGGGAGCCACGTAGCCCTATGGATAAACGCTAACCCTCAGTCATAACCAGCAAGGAGAACAAAGGCAAACTACTGCTCCTGCTTTCCCTCCCTACCTGAGGAACATACCTTCCTGCCGCGCTGTCCTAAGGTGGAAATGACACCACATCATTGCAGGAGTTTTGGAGCAAACCCCTGGCTCCTGAGGTCACAACAGACCAAGCAGGGCCACCTGTCCCATAAGGATGTGCACAGTGGGGAAACACAGCCAGATCTTTAATCAGCATGGCCACACTGTGAAACACAGAGAGACGGCCAAGATCTGGATCTGAGGAGCTGACACAAACTTTGGGGTTTTATAGAAACGAGGAACAAAGGGAAGGGTTGCATCGCCAGCAGCATAGGTAGCATGGTTAAGTCAGGTCTGATTGATCAGTATCACAGGACTGATTCTGTGAGGTAATAGCAGGGCCACTGTCACTTGAGGGGGTGGTTTGGCTCCCATCGAGATTTGGTAGCTACTGTTTTGTGGGAGTGGCAGCCTCAGTTCCCATCAAGGAAAAAATGTTCCCCCTTGCAGGGAGAGCTTGGCATGGGGTGGTCTGTGAGGCTCTGCTTTTCCTGGAATCCAAGGTGGCTGCAGGTATAAGAAAATGACTTGAGACTTCTACACATCGCTCCGGGGGGTTGAAACTGAACATTGTAAAAGCTAGCAATTAGATGTCCCTGTAAATCCTGAAGATTACTTTAGTTGCTCTTATCTTGGAGCCCTCAGACTTTGAAGGGGGATGAGATGATTAACATTCCTATGTGCAGAGCTGAGCAGGGGCCTGGCCAACAGTTTTAAGTAGGAGTTTTTCCATTTCACAAGCCATCCAGCATGTTTTCTTATCACCACACAGGCCCAAGCACTCTTGTCTCCTTCAAGTATTTGCCCTGCCCTTCAAAACCACACTTCCAGGCAAATGCAGCAATCTGTGAGCCTGTGCTGAGCATCTGGGCAGGACTGTCAACCTAGGGAATCTCAGCAAGGCTATCCCCACACCCAGATTCAGAGCACCTAGACCCTGGGAGAGGTTTGTGTCTTTCCTGTCCAGGCACTTCCTCTTGGGAAGTGGAGACTTGAGGCTAAACTATTAAGTGTTTGTGGGCCAGATCCCCTATTGAGCTAATTCTAGGAACACAGCACCAGCCCAGTGTCAGCTGTAGGGAAAGTTTCACCCACAGGGTGTTCTCCGAGGCTGGACACGCAGAGTTTAGGCAAATGCACAATGAGTGCTGATCTGGATCTCTGGGAATTCTCTCCCCAGTGTTAATCATGCAGAAGCAGAAAATGAGAAGGACAGGCCAGGTCAGTCTGGGGCTGGAAGTGGACTGGATGCTAGTTCTGAGTGCCCAAGAGTCCTCTATGGTAGAGACTGGGTCACCCCCATCCCTGGGAAACCTGTGAGGATCAGGCCGAATTTAGGTTGAGCTTTCAGAGCGGTCCCTTCTGAGGTCAGTGGTGAACTTGGTCTGTTACCTCCTGCCCTCAGGAAAGCTGAAAGTCACACTTAGCCTAAGGTCCTCAGTGGAGAGTTACAGCAGTGGCCCCAGGCAGGGGCAGGCACATGTGTGCTGCAGGTAGGCAAAAGGCAAGCAAGGACAGCAAAGTGACTGCTTTCAGGGGTCATGAGGAACACAGGCAGAGCCTGGCCTCAAGATGAAATGAAGTAGGAAGACAAAGTACCGGGGTTTGCTCTCAGGGACACTTGCTTTGGTCATGCTGGGCCCAGATTTGGTCATCCCTGATGACAGTAAAAACCAAGAGGGCACCTTGAGGGGGACACCCTTCAGGAAAGGCAGCAGCTCATGTTATGTAAACAAATAGATGATTTCATTTTATTACTCAAAATGGTTACATGACTACTTGAAGGCTTGGGTTCTATTTGTGACCTGTTTGTGACTTGAAAGTTGCTAAAATCAAGAGATCATCTGTAAAAAACAGATAAGAAATCTGTGTTCCTTTTTCCCATCCTCCAAATTAAGCTCTCCATGTAAAGAAATATTAGATAGCTACATCAAGATAAAGAATTAATAATAGCCTAGCTCACCGGCTAGAAAATGTTTCACTTGTTATTTTCACGGGCATTTCTAATGCCTGGAAATAGAATGCTGTCGTCTTGGGTGTAGCCATTTGAAAATGAAGGTGTGCTCGTGGGTCACGGAACACAGAACACTTCACAGATCTCGATTTTCACAGCACCAAATCAGACTTACCCATTTTTTTGTACCAACACCTTTTATCAATATAAAAAGAGCTAAGTGGAATATTTAGCTCTAAGAAGAGAAATTCTAAGCAAACTATTCCATCACAAAAAGCATATATCTTCCCAGAGACAGAGAAATTATATCCTCCCCTTTTCCATTAACTCAGTGGATCTATCAGTGATTTTACAGTATCTCTGCTTAATTTCAATTTCACACAGATATTACAAAGTCAGATGTGAGTCAATAGCTGCTAAGAACCAAATTCATTTGAAATCGGATTAGATGTAGAAGTATAATTTAGTCTATTCCCCTTAGGCCTCCTTAATTTCAACAAAACTCTGTATTGTAATCAAGTTCTGTTGTTTACTCCTATATAATACTAAGATTTATCTGAGGTTCATTATGGTTTTTTAAGATTCTTCTTTGAGCTATTTTTGCATGAGTTTTGTGTAATTGGGCAGGGCTCAACTTAATTCAACAAGTTAATAAACTGGATGCTAGCTCATTTAATTTGTCTATTGGTTTTATGTTACTGAGGTTTAATTGACATGCAATAAACTTGCACTTATTTAAAATGTGAAGTTTAATACATTTTAATATAAATGTACTCAAAGAACCATCACCACAAAGTAAGGACAAATCTCTCACCCCAAAAGTTTCCTCATACCCCTTTTTTTGATTCAAATTTTAGCCAACAAGAATGAAAGAATCTCTCTGTCTCAGAAAGTTAAATTGCCAAGAAATCTATTTCTGAGCCTTATCTGACTTTTATTTGGGCAAGTAGAATAAATGCGTGCAATTTGTTGACAATGAATTCATAAATGAAGGTACAAGAAATTTGTCTTTAAATTGCATTTTCAAAGAAAACATTTTCATAGTAAACTCTATTTGTCCCAGAAAGTATTAGACTACTTGAAAGATAGAAATTGAAAAGTAAGCAATCATACTTTGAAAGGTCCCTGGTTCTCATTTTTTACAGGTCTCCAAATTCTTCAGAAGCTAACTTTGACAAACAAACAAACAAAAGAACCAAGAGTTTCCTCACATGAGTAGCGTGGCCCCACCACCACAGATACACACACACACAACTGGGAGTTAGAAGGGAATTTCCAACCTCAGTTTCAATTTTTGGAAACCACATTTTATAATTAATTTGTAATTAAATAGCACTTAAAAATTGCTTGATAAAAAATCATGTTCCAGACAAAATAATGTCAATAGCACCATTAATACTATGGTTTGTTTAAATGGTGAGGGGAACAAGGGAGAAGGGAGGAAAAAAGGAAAAAGTAAGCAAAAAAGAGGAAAGAAGGAAAATGGAGACAAAGCTTTTATAACTAGGGAAGGGGGTGGGAGGAGGGGTTGAAGGAAGGGTAGGGGAATGGGAAAAATGTACAGGACAAACTCTCTATGATGAAAGTGATCACTATGTATACCTAAAATGTACCAATAAAATCTGATTGGAAGAAAAAAAAAGATTTCTCTTTCTATTGTCTCTGCCTCAACTGGATTCCTAGATCCCTAGGGTTGCTGGTTACTAACTGTGAGTGCCCCAGGGTAAGGCACTGAGTGTTTCCTAAACTTGGCTTCCTCATCTGTAGAGTTGGTATCATGAAAATAGGCTTTCCAGGAGATACTAAGTACTCAGATACCATTAATTCCATCATAGTATATGTATGGCTTTTTCTCATCATGCTATTATAAGCTAGAGGTGAGAGATAAATAGCCCCAGTTTCAATGTTGCAGACATTCTGGAGCAAGTATCCACCACCACCAACTTGTGGTCTGCTTATGGAACCTGGGTATCTGCCTATGACCAAGTGGTAAACCACTGCTCTGGCTTCTTTTGATTGAAGAAAAGAAGAAACCAACACTTACCTGCCAAAGAAGAGGAAGTTGTAGAACGGGTCTTGCCCACCTTGGAAAGCCCAGTATTCTCCAACCAGGCTGAGAGATGGATTCCAACCAAGTTGGAAGGGGTTCAACGGGAGTCCAGTGTAGACAACCCTAAAAAAACCAGAACAGACTTGTTATGGTTTATGTCTATACATCCTCCCAAAGCCTCATGTGGTCATGAGTGAGGATTTTCAGGGGTGGCTAGATCTAGAGTGTATGATGCTGGCATCAAGGGTATGTGGTTACTAAATTAATCTACTGATTGGTTTGGCATGTCCTGGGAGTAGATAGTGGGAAGGCCCTCCCTGGGTGTGATATATGCACATCTCCCTACACAGACTATAAGAGACAGAAAGACGGCTGCTCTAGTTGTTTGCTGCTGCTCACTTGCTTTACCCACTGCTTTTCTGTCTCCTGACTACTTGCCATGGTCTCTTTCTCCTCTGTGATGGCCCTCTGCCAGCCTACCCTGCCTTGGAGCCAGCTGATTATGGACTGAAACCTCTACAAACTGTGAGTCATAATAAACATTTTCTCTTTGAACTTTGGGTGCTGGATATTTTATCTCAGGAATGAAAAAAGTAAGACAAGATTCCCTGTTAACTCTCTTGAAATGCTTTTTTACATTATATGCTCAAGTCCTAAAAAAAAAAAAAAAAAAAGCATCCCCACATTAGTTCTGGGAGTTTGTCCTGAGGAAATCATCCAAAAAGTGAGACAACAAAGAATGACATAAATAGAAAGGTAACTGCATTTCAGCTATCCCCAGGGATTCAGAGGCGGTGACCCTCAGGCTTCCCTTAGAGAAACACTGGCCTTGGTCTCCCTCACTCTGGTTCCATCTGTCATTCTCAGCTGACTGAAAAACATGTTTACATTCCTATCATTTTGTTAAATCAGGACATTCTCAGATGGAAACACTGATACCTGATTAACATGTAAACTACATTCCTTACATGCATTTGATAAGAAATTTTATAACAGTATATGTCATAATTATATTATAGAATGCAATAGTGTATTCCAGTGAGTTACATGTAATTATATCAAGCAGTAGTTAGGGCAATTATGTCATTTGTTGAATTGTTGTAATTTTATTAAGTAAGGGAGACTGTAATGGATGAAATTCAGAAATGCTAAAATTTTACAGTGACTCCCTTTAAAAAGTATTAAAGATTGAGGTTTGTATTGTTCTACTGAGTCCCAGTTAGGGACTACTCACAACAGGGAATTAGATGAACTCTACCTTGTCCAACCTCTGTGATTTTCTTCCATCCCCAGCCCCAACTCCATACCTACCTGCCCTCTGACAGCCCTCAGCCACTCTCTCCAGTCTCCCTGGGCCTAACTCCCCCTCTCTCAGACACTCAGCCTCCCACTGCCTTGATCTCCAGGCATTGAGAAAGATACTATCTCATCTCAAAGCCCCAGGGTTGACTTCGATTTATGTTTTATGTGAACTCCTAGCAGGTGAAACATTGCTTCTCATGGCCCTTCCTGTGAGCACCAGCGAACTCCCTGGACCTGCAGACTCTCTGGCCCCACTGTCAACTGCTGAGTCCAGACCGACCTTTGAACAAGATCCCAGGTGATTCCCTGTGCTTGTGCTCATGACAAGCCCCACTCAAAAGCCTAGAGTAGACCAACCTGTTTGCCTTCTTGATGAAGAAACCAGATCCAGAGTGATGAGCTCACTGGCCTAAGGCCCCGCAGCTGGTGCTTATCAGAGTCCTCCTAGGAAAAATAAAGCTTTTACTCCATTACTGTTGAGTTTAACTAATAGTTACAGTGAAGCACCACACTGATCTCTTTTAAGGCACTCAACAAGCCTACAATTAGGGCACTAGTGCTCCTTCTGCAGAAACCAAGATGGACACATACTCCAGGTTACAGTTAACAAAGTTTTAATACCAAGTAATGCCAACTTCAACATCTGTGCTCCCAAAACCATGCTTTTTATTTCTAAAAGCAAGGCCACGTCAGACTAAAGATTCATTTCTCCTCTTTCAGAGTCTATCCTTGCCCTCCCCAGCCCTCCTCCCGAAGGAGATGTTTTAACTCTTTTTACACCCTCCAGCTCTTATTTTCCAAAGCATTGTGCATTATTTCATTTACCTTCCAAGTCCTCACTGGGCTGAGTCCTAGATGCCCCCTGAAGCTCCCATTTGCAGTTTTCTCTCAGTCCCAACTGGACATGTGGAGACCTCGCACAGAGGTTGAGATCTGCATCTGAAGAAAATGAGAAACTCCCACTCCATTCACCACAGTGTATTCGGGCTACTACAGCTGAATGTCATGGATAGTGCATACACAACAGAACCCTCACATACAATTCTGGAAGCTGAGAAGTCCATGGGCAAGGTGCCAGCAGATTTGGTCCATGAGGGGGCTCTGCCTCCTGTTTCACAGATGGTTCCTTCACACTGTTTCCTCACATGGAAAAGGGGGTGAGGAGCCATTCTTGGGACTCTTTTATAAGAACACTAATGTCATTCACAAAGGCTCCACTCTCATGAGGTAATCACTTCCCAAAACCCCACCTACTAATACCATCAATTTGGGGGATAGGATTTCAATGCATGAAACTTGTGGAAGACATAAACATTCTAACCATTCCACCTTCTGTGTTGTTCTGGTGATGTCTTCCCCCACTACCTATCCACATTGCTAGCAGGGGAAGAAAAGGGTGGTCTTATTTTCCATTTGTGTACTAGCTCTTCCATTCCCTTCTTTTTCCACATTTAGTTTTGGTAAAATGGTTGGTACTCAAGAGCCAGTAGTTTCCATCTTCTGCCTTTCTTCCATCCCTAAGTCTTCATTATTGCCCTGTTTCTTGATGAACTAAATTCATTCACATTCTTTGCCTTGTATGAAGCAATAATTGAGGACTATCAACTATCATTCCACAGCCCTATAGCTCCCACTCCTATGAATCTGAAAAAAAGTAAGCTTACCAAATAAAATAAAATGAAATAAAAATGTAGAAACACTGAACTCTTACACACAATTTTCAGATTCCAGAAGAAAGCTTGAATTCCTAAAAAAAAATCTATGATTCTGTCTATTTGACCTACTGTTCTTTGTCTACTATTGACTTCTACCTTCGCATGGGTACTTTTCTCTAGGAAAAATATTTAATTTGATATATATATATATATATATATAGAGAGAGAGAGAGAGAGATCACAGCGTTATCAGAGACAAATGAAGTGAGAAAAATGTAATGGTAGCTGGAGGGGCTAGCAATGTGAAATGAATGTCATGAGACATTTACGCATGGTAGAAGATAGTTGTTCAGACACCCGAGGGCTCCCCCTACCAGGCTTACCAAATCTCCTTCCCAAACCCAAACCATTTTGACTTTTTCCCCTGGTCTTCAAATGCTCTATGTCACACTTCAGAAGCAGATCTTAAACCATATTTTTAAAGTATGTATTTTAATCAATCTTATGAGATCCTTTGTTATGATGTACATAAAGTGAAGAATGACCTAATTTCCGAGATACCAAAGTAGATTAAACATGAGACAATGACCATTACCAATGGTAAAGACACAAAACAAGTTGTCTATTTGAATTTAACACTTCTTTTCTATCTCTAATTTATCTTTGTGGAACAGACGTGAGCCTTGGTGATGCTTTCCAGGGTGAGGGGGATGCCACATTGACAGGAAACTCAGTGTTTTTAGTCTTGGCATTTAACGAGTAGTAGCCACCACTCCTAGGATAGCAGCACCCCTCCAAAGACATCTGCTCATTCCAGTAGAGATTTCCGACAACTTGAGACCTACATGCAGACGTGTTTACTGTTTAGGAGAAATTAGATTTCCCATGGAGAATTCTACGTGTAATCCCAACACCTTTCTTTGAACGAGTCCAAGTCCCCCATGTGGCCCAGCTTCCTTCTCACCTGCACAACCCCTGTGACTTCCCATCCTTGCCCTCAGTGGCCTCTGCTCCCACCAGCAACCCTGACAGAGCTTTCCCTCTACATAACGGACAGGTGAAAGGTCTTTGGTTTTATTGCTTACGTTGACTCTGTCCAAAAGAACGTAAGCAGCTGATAGGATATACTACGAGAGAAAAGGGAATTCAGCTGTTATAGAGCTATTAGCAGAAATGAGCACCAGCCAAATTGGTCCACTAAATTGTTTTCACTTAATGTTATTAAAATACAGCGTGAAATTTCTTAAATGGAAAATGTCCAGACTGATACGAACTTACCCCACTGGTTTTATAAATACCACCAGTTAGTGTAACAATTCTATCACACAGGGAAACAAGACTATTAAAAAAGCAAAAACCAGGTAGGGGTTTCTTAATTCCTTTCCTTCAGCTGCTCCCACACTAATACATGTAGGAGAAAAAAATTCAACACTTCATTTAACTTGGAAAGTTATCTCTATTTAACTCACCTTTGTCTATTTTATTGACTACTTCCTTTGTGCATTTTATTTCTAACCTTTGATGTTGAAAAGAAATGTATTTCAACAAGCACATACTGGTTGATGACATCACAAAAGGTTCCACATTATTACATTTAAGCCCCCACAATAGTTCTCTGAGGAAAGACCCTTAGATTAACTCACTCGTGTGCTGAATGGCTTGAAGTTTCTCAGCAGAAGTCAGGACCTCTAATTTCCCCTTCCAAAATCTCAGACTTTTCTACTACACAACTACCAATCTTTAAAAATATAGTCCATACTTAAGAAACTATGAGTCCTTTTGATTTATGGTTTGGGACCCAACTGAAGAAGGATCTCCTGTCTCTCAGAGATAATCCCGCTTTCTGAAGCACATGTCACTTATGTCCATACAAATCTCCTTCAAGCTGTAGTTGAGTAATCAAAACTATAGAGACTTACACAGCTCAGGGATTGAGCACCTGTGAACATGCATAATGCTCTGAGTTTAATCCCCAGTGCTGCCAAATAAAAAACAGAGATTTCAAGGGCCATTTCCTGTGCTGTCTGGCTGCCCACAGCTCCCCAGCCAGTACCCAGTGGGCTGAAACTTCCTTTCCCTTTCTCTGCTCAACCTTTCCTCATTTCATCAACAAATTGTTCAGTTATACTAACATGTAATGTGTGAAAATGCCAGGCTCTAATTAGGGATGAGCCGGTGAAAACTTGGGAGAAGCTATGTTTCAATTATATTAATGAACATGGAAGTGTAATAAAATCTAAAGGATAAGCATTGTGTCAAGTTTTTACAAGAAGTGAATTACATTTCACATGCATGAAAGCAACTCTTGTAACTTACAGAATACAAGACTAAAAATAAGCACATGGGAGAATTATTAAAATATTTATTATTCGAGTTAAATTAGAATTCTACAAGGATGATTTCATCAAATTATTTGTGTTATTTTAATTTCCTTTCACAATCAGATTCAAATTATTCTACCTACAGGTTCCATGGTTAAGCAGATGCCCCTTAAACGTCAGCTTCTATTTTTTAAATAGCATTCATCATTAATTTTTTAAAGGTTTAATATTAACCTCACCACTAAATATCATCTCATTTTTTAGGTTATCAGCTCCTGCACATAACATTTCATAGATGTTGCTCTTAAAGAATTCTCTCCAAAGCAAGAGCTTTATCTTTCAAAATGTTTTAGGATTTAACAGCTATCCCTGGAGCTGAAAAAATGATGCCAGACACAGCTAAAATTCAATACTTGTTCTTTAAAGAGTGCTGACTGCCGCGTGGAATCCTGACACTCCGATTCTGTGTGAATTCTAGGGCCTCAGCACCAAGAAATCGCCCGTGGAGCAGTAACTGCTTCATGAATTCAATTTTATCATCCATCCATAAGTAGCTATATTTCTTCAAGTAGCTTTGAACCTTGCAAGCATTAATGATGACTGATTGCAACCTGCATGGGATTTCCTGGTGCATTTCCTCTAGCACATCTGTCTGAGCCACGTTCCTTCCTAACGGGAAAATAAAATTGAGAAAAGCAATAAAACCGGGATGCATTAGAGGTGGGTGACTAGTCAGACTCGCCGTCTTCTAAAGCCCAACCCACTAACTGCAAGAATTTATGTTTATAAGAGAGCTTTTAAAGTGCTGTATGTTAACAGCATTATTGTAAAGAGAAGCACACTCTAAGAATCAAAGAGGGTCTTTTATTTAGGAGAATGTATTGTGAATCGATTGGTAAAGTAGAGAATTCTTTTGGAGAAAAGAGAAAATGATTCACTTAATTTATGTTTCACGTGGAAACAGAATAACGTGTTCATCAGAACCTGTGTTGGTTTTAAGATCAGGAAATGCAACTAAACCTCTGTATAAGTGAAAGTAGATTTTTTATCATGAACATCCATGAACCATAAGAACTAGACACCAACAGTGATAGAAAGCATGAAGGTTTCTCTCCGAAGGCATCCTCTCCTTACACCTGCGAAGCTTGAGGATAGCAGAACCGTGTCACCACTATTTCCAGAGACCATTCTGCTGCTTTTTATTGTCAACGATCCAGACCTTCCGCAGCTGCAAGCACCCCAGCTGCTGCTATGATGAGGATGATGAAGCAAAATGAGGTGATCACCTGGTGGGATTTTCAGACTCATTGCCTTCCTTTTCCTACTTTCTCTCCCAGGCAGTACCAACCAAACCAGCCAAGATTTATGATCAGTCTGTGAACGCTTGGTTTCCATTTTCACGTTCGGTTCAACATCATGTCATCCTTACTGAGAAAACTGGGAGAAAAAAATGGAAAAAGAGACTTCAGGGTCAAGTCATTTAAATCATTTTTATTTCACCTTTTCTACCAATATATTAATCACATTTGGTTCAACATCATGTCATCCTTACTGAGAAAACTGGGAGGAAAAAGTGGATAAAGACTTCAGGGTCAAGTCATTTAAATAATTTTTATTTCATCTTTTTAACTAATATATTAATTGCTTTTTCTAAACTTTTCACACTCTATATACAACACATTGTGCCAAACTCTGTAGAGATAAAAGATATAGAAAGCAATCTAGAAATATTCAAATAACATGGGAAAATGTTAAGACATTGATATAACTGTCAACTGGTGAGTTCTGGAAATAGAGAAAGAAGGTGAAATTCGAGATGATACCATGAAGGTGACATTTGAAAAATAGGTAGGATTTGAACATGTGACTATACAGGAATATATAACCCAAATGTAAATTTATACCCCAAGAATTTGATGGAGTACTTTCATACATATTATTTCACTAAATCCTAGCAAGATGCCCCAAACTTCATTACCTTCTATGCAGTTTATTGGAGCCGCATGAATTTGGTCACCAGGATGTGGACAATAGTGAACAATGCCACTTTCAAGCTTCAAGTCCTTGCTGGTAGTAGATGTCCTCTCCTCACCACGCACATTTCTCTGCTCATGTTAACAAGCTTCAGGCTTTGCAAGAGCAGGAAATAAACCTTACTGTGTTAAAAAAAAAAAAAACAGCATTTGAAATAAGCTTGTTGTAGTAGTTAGCATGGAAAAAGGAGGCTTATAAGGAGAGAAAGAATACATGAGAATACAGAAGTAGGAAAGCACAGGACAAAAGCAGACACAGTTCTAAGTTCAGAGCCCTTGACAAGCAGATCCCATCCAACATCCCAGCCTTTTCTCCTGTGCCACTCCATGCGCTGCAGGCCCACAGGACCTGCCATGTCCCCAACATGCCAGGCTTGCATGGGAACACTTCTGCTCATGCTTCCCCTCCCATTTTGCATCTTTCAAAGTCCAACGTGAGTCATCTTGTTACTTGAACCTCAGTAGCAATGCAATATAGAGAGTAGAAAAATGGGAAAGGATTGGGTCCAGAGTAGAGAGGCATGGATCTGTGGTTTTTCTTTTACTAGCAGGATCCTAACCAAATGATCTGAATTTTCTCCATCTTTCCTCTTCTCCAAAATGGACTCAACTATCATTATTTCACAGGTTCATTGTGAAGACCAAGTGAGATGATGAGCAAAAGGTTTCCCTGGATACAGAAAATGTGAAATAAATATTCATTCTATTTTATAGCCCATTATTAGTCTATTCAGTCAGATCCTACCCCCAAAGACCCTGACTCCAGAAAAGGGGGAGCCACATTTCACACACCATCATGTTAGTCTGCACCCTATTGTAGAGTAGGGGATGTAGTTAAACTTAGGTAAAGCTATATTTGATCAAAAATGAAGAGAGTGTCGGGCTCGCAATTTTTTTTTTCCTCTCACATAGAAATCCAGAGATGAGAATACAGGACCGTGGAGGCATTTCCACAGGTGTGTTAGGATCCTACCTCCTTCCGACATGACTCCCTCCACTGAGGATGGATCTCCCTGCGGCATCACCTGCAATGGAAGGTCGGTCTCCAGAAAACACATTTATATTCCAGGTGGCATGATGGAGAAGAAAGGCCTGGCTCTCCCTACAGGACTCTTCCTGGAATCATACAAGACCACTTCTGCTTACATGCCATGGCCCCAGATGGTTGCCTGGGGGCTGGAGAATGAGTCTTTAGTCTGCTCCTCCACCTGCCCAACGAGTTCTCAAAAATTCTGCTACTGAATAAAGAAGTCACAGTTTGATATTGGAAGGACAGTTCATGGTATCTGCCATACCTAACCCATCTCTGTGCTAAGGAATTGGATTCTGGCAGTGACATGGGGAAAGCTAAGAACAAGAATAGTTGAAATGTTATAGTAATCCTTACGAAAGCTACTGCTTGTTGAGTGTTCACTACACTGCAGTAAGCTCTTTATCCATATTGGCTTATTTGCCACTTCAGTTTCTTAAAGCAGCATGACAATTAGATTTTAGCAAAACATTGACAGTAATAGGGGTTGGCAGGTAGCTTACAGTAGCAACCATTATATCCCATGACTGTGTGCACTGGAAATTTGGGCTGGGCTCAGTTAGGTGAGGCTTCTGTTCACACAGTGAAGGTATTCTGCTGTCAGCTGAGCCTATCCGGAGGGAAGGTTCCACAAGGCTTCGATCATGCGTCTGGAATCTCAACAGGGCTGGGGAGAAGTTGGGGCTCAGCAGGGTCTGTGGAGCACAGCATCCACGCATGGTGTCTCCAATGTAGCTCTCAGACTAGTCAAGGTCTCAAAGAATGTTCCAGAAGACAGGAAGCAAAAGTTAGTTTCTGGAGGCCTGAGCTCCCAAACTGAAACAGTAACATTTCTGCCACACTCTGTAGATCAAAGGAGTCCCCAGGCTGTCTAGATTCAGAGGCAGGGGACAAAGATTCTATTTCTCAATGGAAGGAATAGAAAAGGATTTGCAGTCACTAATTCTCTACGAGGGCCTGGAAGCTCATTAATACCCAATAAATGTTTAGTGAACGATTCACAGACTTGGTTCAGTTCTAGACCTGGAAAAATAACATAGTTGGAAGAGATACGGAGTGGAATAGAAGGAGTTCAAAAATAAATACACAGATTCTGGGCACAGAATCTGATTCTACATTAGGAACATGAAAATGGAGTTTATTCCAAAACCTAAAGGAAGAAAGTTAATCACCATCCTTCTTCATTTCCTATATTTTACCAACAGTTTGAAGTGGCTAATTGCTTTTCGGTATTAACCGGGAATTTCTCCAAGATTCAAGCTGATTACTCCCTTCAGTCGTGTAGACAGGAAAATAAAACCATACAGGAGTGAGTTATTGCCTAAATGTGAGCTTCCCTGGCAACTCTTGGACAAAGGCGGTAAAAGGCAGTTGCTGGAAATGCCCCAGGGAGAGCTCTCATTTGTTGAAAGAACAGTAGTACGTGACAGGTGTCTTTTTCCAAGGTGTCTAGCAACTCCCCCTACAAATGAGACAACGCAAGTCCTGATGAGATGTTTGCTCCTGCCACTGACATTTTTATTGACAACACAGTTCCAACAAGTTTGGAAAGTCATCTCATTGTCATTCAAGATTGAGCAGGGCACCAAATAAAGGGCTGAACTTCGAGTTGCCCTTGACACTGCCCGTCAGGTGCTGGTTCTGGTGTGATGAACCCTCAAGCATCCTGGACAAGCCATGCAAAATCAGCTAATCACAGCGACAGCTCCCATTCGTCAGAATGGAACTCAAGACTCAATGTCTGCTTCTGCTTGAAAATAAGTCAGTGGAAAAAGGTACTTAAAGACTTTTTCTTTTCACCTCAGCTAATTGGCCTCTTCAATGTAAGGAAGTTTTGACCTTCTTTTTTTATATACCAGGAATCGAACTCAGGGCTTTGTGCTTGCCAGGCAGGTGCTGTACCACTGCTGAGCTACATCCCCAGCCCCAGTCTTTTTTTTTTTTTTTAAATTAGTTTTGACTTCAGCTATTTCAAGGCTCTGTCTAGGCCAGCAAGATAGCATTAAATCTTTCCTGGGTGTGGTTAGATTGCACTAGCATTAAGACAAATTCTTTGGACGTGAGTTTCACACCCTCCTATGCCAGGCCATGCAAGACTGTAAAAGACTGTAAAAGTAAACACTGTTAAACGGATCCAATCTTGTAAGAGAAATAAAAATGTGCTTAAAGAATTCATCCTGTATCTAATAAAAATCAGTAGCAACCTTTCCATGAGTATGATATATTGAATAATATTTCTACAACATTCATTGGAATCCTTAAGGGAAATTTCTGTTTTACATTCACTGGAAGGGAACCAATATTCAATGGTTTTTTGCTTAGCAAGTAGGAAAAGCATGAAATGTTACTGTTTATGTTTATAGAAAAGATGAAGTACGAAGGCACAGAGAGAGGAGGGCCAGTGCAAGTGTCCCAAGCCCGAGGATCAGTGGGCAAATCTGACTTTTTCCACAATGGCGCTGTTGGCCAACCACATGGCATGCCTTGACTGGCTCAACTGTGAGTAACCTTCTTTGCCTATGTAAATGAAGTCAAATAGGTGACTTCACAGCCTCAAAAGAGTGATTCGAGGTTGTTATCCAACCTACAATTATATTTTTTAAATTTCTTGCAAAAAAAAAAGCTTTCCCATTTGGCCTTTTTCTCTCTCACAGAACATTTCGTCAACTTAAATTCTATCCATCTCCTGAACCAGCGAGAAGCTGCTTAAATTCTTGGGCAACAAGGAATTGAGTTCATGCATTCGTTACTATCAAGGCAAGCAAACCATCTCAAGGAAAAGCTGCCATTGCTTAATCAACCTGCCTCTCAGTGAAGAAGCTCTACATTATCCCTACATTTCTAAGGCTATTTGCCCAGGTTTATAAAGAATTTTTCCACAGCACATCAAAACCTGCCAAATGGAACTGTGTTGTATGGAATAGCTCCATGCCAAAGTGGAGCTATTTTGGCATTAAATTTTGGCATTAAATTGCTTAGGATAAGCCCAGCTCTGCTGCCCTCTTACTGTTACAACTTGGGGCCAATTCATATCTTGTGTGTTTTGCTTCTGTATCTGCAAAATGAGGAGCATAATGGTTGTGAGGATTATGGGAAAATAACACATAATTGACTTACCATAGTGTCTGCACATGGTAAAGCCTCAAGAAATATTAGCTATTGTTATTTCTGGTTCAGTTGCCAGCTAATGTGCTCCACTTTAATTGCCAAAGTGGGTAAAATTGGGGGGGGCGGTCTTAACTACAAGATGCCCTTTCATAGCCAAATTCTACTCAGTGACTAAATTGAGGGCTTGATACAAAAAACAGAAATGTTTTTGTGTGTAATGAATATGAAATATTATTTTATTCATCCTGTCTTTAGCCAGTGAAGTAGAAAATATTTCTTTACAAAAAGAACTTAATTTAAAAAAACAAAAAGCACATTAAAACCTGGTCATAGGGCTGGGAATATAGCTTAGCTGCATACTATTTGTTTGCATACTTAAGGTCCCGGGTTTAATCCTACAACTACAAAAAAAAAAAAGTAAAATTGGGTCATAACAATAACAATCCACTCTTGTTCCCACACTTAGTAAAGAAAAAAACCAAAAAAAAACCCAAAGCAAAATAAATAAATAAAGAGTCAATCTTCTGAGGGTGTGATTACTACAAACCATGACTGACAAATGCCCACCAAACTTGGCATTGTCTACAATAGGCAATGAGGTACAGCTTAGCAGTCCTGCAGCAGAAGGGTACACGGGTCTCAATTCATAGCATTTTTTGATTGGAACTTGAGTATAGATTCAAACTGATTACTCATGCTGGCTTGCCTCTCCTGCAGTTTTTTGTTTTCACCAGCATCTGTCAGAGAAAATGGTCCATATTTACTTCATAGAGAATGTCTCTTTTAAGACTTCGGATATGTCAGAATCTTTCAAAAACCTGTAGGCATTGCACTTCCTGGGGGAACAGCTGAAAGCTACCCACATTCACAGCCTGACTGATTTTAACCCTTCCTGCTGAGAAGGTGATGTCTCGTTATAAATCAGGAGAGATTTCCCCACTGTCTCACACCGTATGAGAAATATTTACCGTCCCCATCAGCCTCTGCCAGCCTTTGAGTTGCTCCGTGAAAAGCATGAAGGAGGGGAGCCAGGGGAACCGAAATTCAGCCGCCAACCTCTGTAGCAGAAAAGATTTATCCCTTGGAAAATGTAGGCTATCACTGTAGAGATCCACCTCTTAATGGCTTTCCACTCGGCAGAAATTGTTGTCAGGGAGACTGAAGCAAGTGCTTGTCATGCAGAGGCCATCTTGTCACTTGCTCCCTGGGACAACAGGACTCGCTCTAGGTGATTGGTTTCTGCATCCCATTTATCCAGATTCCCTTGTAACCGACATGCAGTTGAACACACAAAAGGTCTGATCTTGCCCATTAACAATAGGTTCACAAAGTGGGCCAGATGAGTCTCCCATCAACCCTCAAAGCAAACGCAGCCATCTCTTCCTGGAAGAGGAATCATTGGCACAAAGCACTGTGAATTGCTCCATAGTCTTATGCTCCCGGTCCCTGAATCCCTGTCGCATTATCCTCCTCACACAATTTAACACTTGATTATATACTGCCTCATAGTGTTCTCTAATTGTTTCTCCACCCAGAGGAGAGGTGGAGTTTCTCGAAGACATCATATTTTTCCCTAACAAGATTTCTATAACTGTACGAAGCTGCTTCCCTTAAGCCTATCTAGTAATTTTTCTTCTTTCATGTCACAGAATTCAATTTACCCAGATGAAAGAAATAAAAACACCATCCCACACACAAATGTAAACAACTAATGGAAAAATATGAAGAACATGCACACCTGTGATGTATGGGAGATAAACAGGTAATAAATTCAGTTTGCGTTTGTTTCACCAGCCACCAACATTCTTTAGCCCACAGTGAGCACATACCTGTAAGAGTCTCTTCACTTTTCTGTGTTTCCCTATTCTTTCCAGTGGGGAGAGGAAGTTCCTAAAATAGTGATGCAACATGCCAAGACAGAGGTCCAACTCTCTGGATTAATGTTGGCAACATACAATTCACACCCATTGTTCTAGAACTGGTTGCTGGAAATGCAGTTTATAAAAGCAACCAGACCCCCTGTTTCTGAAGGAATATATTATGTTCATTGTGGCAAACAAACAAGCATTTTCAAATGTTTTTAGAAAGTCAGATTTTTTTTGTTTTAACCCAGATACCCCATGAAGGGCAGAATCAACCTCATGGTGAATTCATTGTTAGATATACAGTGTAGGTCCATCTTCAGAAAAGCTTACAGTGTTCCCCACAGTCGCCCACAGCCCTGGCAAGAGCCTGATGCCCTGAAGTGAGCAGACCTCGTGTGCTGGGCCAGGAGGCTCCTTTGTGTCTCCTGTGATCATCTCAGGTTCTCACTGACAAGTTTTTGTGAGGTTCAATGCGCTCTTTAAAAAAAGGAAAAAACGGTTTCTTCACAAAACTTGTATGCGACAACTAGAAAAGGCAAAAACCCAAGGCCTCGTGGTTATCCTGACCCTCCTTGAAGTTCTCTGCACACTCAAAGGAGTTGTGCAAAGACAGGCGAGTCCTTCAAGCACGATGCCCCCACCCTGGGCTGCAGGCAAAACCACACACTGGAACACGGCAGAAAAAGAGGGAGGCTTTGTTCTGTTTCAAACTCTTCAGAGAAACAGATCCCGCCACCTCTTACCTGTTCATTGTTTATTAACTGGATACATTAAAAAATCAGCTACCTACTTGATGATTCGTGCTTCAGTGAGATAAGGCCCTGTTGTTCTGCCCCGGCATCCCTGTTCCTCTCCGGCAGGACCAGGTAAAGTACACAATGACCGCACAAGACACTTCGTTTTAAAAGAATAGCACAAAGATTCTTAAGACAGAGACAGCAGAGCAGTAAGCCAAGAGTGGGTCCCAAGTGATGGGCAGGGGGGAGAGGTCGGATGGGCCAGGCACTGGTGAGCCCATGGCAGTCTGTCTGTCACGTCAGCCTCCAGCATGGTTTTGTTCACGTTCCTGTCTACTTGTTTGCTGTCTTCCCCAATAGAATGTGTCTGTCTTATGCCCAGCATCTATGATGGGCACATAGCAGACAATCAGTTTGCAGGATCAGGGAGACAAATGGAAGAAGGGAGAGAGAGGAAAGAGAAAAGAGAGAGAAGGAAGAAAAAGGAGAGAGAGGAAGGGACCACAACTGTCCCACTCACACACACACACACCCAGCATGTCACCTATTCTTAGCTGCCTTTTTTTTCCTTATTCTTCTTTGGCTCCCAGCTCTATCTTAAAGTGTAGGAATCAGAAAAGAACCTGGACAAATACAAGTGACATTACTGAGCCTCGCTAGAGGAGTCCCATCAGTGCCTGTCCTTCAGTACACACAGATTCCTTTGGTTCAGCCAGAATCTCCCAGTTCTAAGAAGCAGACATCCTCTATCCTTCATGAGAGGATAACTGAGGGCCTGGGCTGGACAGGACAGTGCCCAAAGCGTCCTCCTTCCCCTGCCGCCACCTCTCCTGTTCTCATGGTCTTGCTCCACCTCCACGCTCTTCAGGGGATGAATCCAGTGAACCCACTCACTTTTCAGTCTGAATCCCCAGGGTCCTATTGGAGTGGCCAGCTGTCCTCTAAGCAGGTTATAGGTAGCTGCCCAGGCTGGTGGACTCAGGAGGCATCTCTCTGGCTCTGGTCACCTTTTCTCAGGGGGAAGGATCAGGTGTCATGATAGACAACTTGGCTGCTCATTAAATGTGGTCATGAGTGGGTTCATTCCGCAGCATGAAGTCCCCACTCTTACTGAGCAGGGAGTGAGGCACTACCGGGCTCACCCACAGGTGTGCCGGCGACAAGCGTTGGGGTCAGAGTCTGGAGCTGAAGCTACAAGACTGCCATGCAGCTGCCTCCAAAACAAAGCACATTTCATCCACTCTGAAAACCAGAACTGCTCCTTCCCACACAGCTCCCAAAAGCTGCCCCCTTCACAGCCAGCGCCACTGTGACACAACAGCAAGGGCTGGGCAGCCCAGACAGCAGGGACAGAACCGTCTCGTGGTGCTGGAGGCTGGAAATCCAAACCCAAGGCACCAGCAGGTGAGTCCCTCTCAGGGGCTGTGAGGAGAGGCTTCACTCCAGGCCTCTCTCCTGAGTTTCAAGTTGGCCGTCATCTCCTTCCTACGGGGTTGTCCCTGTAGTTGAGTCTGGGTCTAAACTTTGTTTCATAAAGACACCGGTCACCCAGGACCAGGGCCCACCCTAATGACTTCATCTTCACCTGATTACCTCTAGAAAGACCCCACCCCCAAATAAGATCTCATTCTAGGTACTGGCTGGCTGCTCTTACCTGCCCTCCCATGGCCTCCTGCAGGCCTGACCATCCAACCACCTCTGCGCTCTCCCGCCTCTGCACGTCTGGGCACTAGGTCAGCTGTCACGTGCCATGGGCCAGGTAGAACCTCCCTCTGTAACACCTCACCTGTCTTGTCCCCCAGGCTCAGCCAGCCACCTGTCTTGAGGGTACAAGAGGCAGCATATATCAGTTCTCCAGGTGCGTGAGATAAATTTCATTTTTATAAATGACCCAGTCTGTGTCTTTGTTTTGTTTTGGTTTTTTTACTAAAAGCACTAATGGACAAGTGTCACTGTAAATTGCTGACACAGCATTTTGAACCCACATCTTGGTTCAGTTTCTAATTCTGCCATTTACATAGCCTTGGGCATTTTTTCTTTTCTTTTCTTTTTTCTTTTCTTCTTTCTTTCTTGTTTTTTTGTTTGTTTGGTTGGTTGGTTTTTGGTGGAGGGGACTGGTACCTACGTAACGGAGTAATATCCCCACCCATTTTTTACTTTTTAATGCAAGGTCTCTCCACACAAGCTTAGTAACTATCCCAAATCTGTAACTATAAAGAAAAAAGGTTGTTGCTGCTACTATTATTGTCATCATCACAAATTTTGCATAGAATTTATCTTAATAACAAATTTACTTCCTACCATTTCCTAATTTAACTAACTTTAATTGTGTAGAGAATATTAATTAAATTTGAACAAGAAATCTAATGACTGGATTTGTAAATCAATAGACACAGTCAATAAGCAAAAATAATGATTCAGATTTGGCAAATAAGTATGGAGCCTTTGCTATCTACCAGGAATATTGTAAGACATTGATTGATAAAGTGCATTTTTATGGCTAAGATAGATAGTTCAATAGCTATATATGCATACAATTACATTTTACTACCTCTTATATATCCATTCAGCTGTTGGTGGAAATTTAGGTTGTTGGCACAAATCCTGATTAGTTTCCAAAATACTTTCACATATATTATCACATTAGACCCTCAGAAAGGTTGGTATTTGCCCACTTTACAAATGAAAATACAGAATCCAAAAGATTGAGTGCCTCACCTAAAGGTAAAGTCAAGATCTTACGGTCTTCATATAGATAATCTCAATGTTGGCAATACACACTTTATATGCAGGTGTATATTTGTATGTGAATATATATATATACATATACATATATATGGACTATACATAAATATGTGTCTATGTATATAGATATAAACACATATCCTGGATTCTTCGTGTGTGTGTATGTGTGTGTGTATCTCACAATTTTGTTTAGAGTAGTAACAAGGAAAATAGTCTTGAGAAACCTGCTGGGTAAGGGCAGCTTGACAGAAGGCAAGGAAAAAAAAAAGGGAAAATGAAACTGGTCTTCATAAAGAAACAGGTAGGTGTTTCAGGAAAGGGAAGAGAAGACAGCACACAGGGCACTGTTAGCAAGCAAACGAGCTCTTTCCAGTGAGGAGCCCCTGGGCTGTAGCTCAGTACTACAACACTTGATTTCCAGCACTGCAGAAGACAGTACAGGATCAGAATTAGACATTTTAAAGATTTGTTGTATATCATCGATATAAACCTCTCGCAAATTCTTAAAAGTTTTAGAAAGATCTGCTATATGCTCCCCAAATTCTTTGAGGGTGGCTTCAGAGAGATGTAGGAAAATGAAGCATCACTTCAGAGTTGACCAGGCCCTGGAGAGAGAGATGGGTACAGAGAGAAGCAAGGGACCCAGACAGAGGCAGACAGACACGTCCCAGGGCAGAGGTGGCTCTCGCCCAGGAGGCAGCAGCCACTCCAGCTCCATTGGCATTTCAGAGCATGAGCTGGCCGCTGACATCTGGATTACACAGGACTGAGGTACTTTGCGGAAAGGGTATAAATTGCCTTGTGGATTGCTGTTTTGGGGAGATTTTCAGTTTGGAGGTTGTCATTTGGTTGCTTGTTTGTTGTTTTGCTAGTACAAGGGACTAAATCCAGGGCTTTCAACTGAGCTACAACCCTAGCCCTTTTTCCTTTGAGACGGGGTCTAACTTACCAAGTTCCCCAAGCTGGGCTTGAACTTGGGATCCTCTGGCCTCAGCCTCCCAGAGCAGGGGCTTACAGGTGTGCACCACCATCCCCCACTCCATTTGGAATGGTGTTGGCCAGAAACAGCAATATGAGATCATTGGAATGGAATAGTTCTTGGCTAAACTTCTAAAGAACCTTCTCAGCATTCAGACTTCTTTGTGAGGGAACAATTAAGCTGAAGGTGCTCTGATCAGAACAATTCTGGGCCCACTCGATTGCCCAGGGTGTTACCAAGCAGTCAAGTAAGGCTTCAAATGCAGTTAAACTGAGAGCTGCAAGGACTAGAACAGTGGTTTTCAAACAGTCCAGCAATAGAGCCCTCTGCTCAAAATCTTCTACACTCCACACAGGAAATTGCTCTGGTTGAAGAGATGAGCTGACGACATTTTGAAGGAAGTTGAGGAATAAATCAAAAAGTGTAAGGGCCTGGGAATGGAACTATGTAACTCAGTGGTCAGCCTGAGCTGTGCATGTGAGGGGCCCTGCAGCGAACCCCCAAACACTGCAACTACCACTGCTACTGCTAATAGTAATAAACTGTATATCGTGCATACACTCTTGATTTTCAGTGACAACAGACAAGATAAATCCTCAAAAGCATTGTTTATTTGTTTGTTGTTTGTTTGTTAAAACAGGGTCTCACTATGCAGTTCAGGCTGGCCTTGAACCCACAACAAATCCTCCTGCCTCTTGCTCCTAAGTGCTGGGATTACAAGCCTGTATCACTACGCCCAGCATCAAAACCATGGTTTTGACTAACCCCATAATGGGAAAACATCAGGATGGAGAAAGTTACTGGTAGGGGTTGACCAAGAACAGGCCAAAGGGAATTTTGTGGTGATAGTAATATTCTGTTTTTTGATAAGAGTTTGGGTTTTGTCAAAATGCAGCCAATATGTACTTCAGATTTTTAGATTACATTGATGCAAATGTTATATCCCATGGAGGGGAAAGCTATAAATAGATATTAAATTCTAGTCTATGATAAGCATGCTGAAGTGTTTATGGGGAGTGTCCAGAGGTCTGCAAATTACTCTGAAATGCATTTTAGAAAATAGAATGGCTAGCCAGGTGTGGTGGTGCAAAACTGTAATCCTAGCACTTAGAAAGCTGAGGCAGGAGAATCACTGTGAGTTCAAGGCCAGCCTGACCTATGTAGTGAAATGTCCTGTATCAAAAAAGAAGGAGGAGGAAGAGGAGGAGGAGAAAGAGAAAGAGGAGAAGGAGGAGGAAGAGGAGGAGGAGAAAGAGAAAGAGGAGAAGGAGGAGGAGGAGGAGGAGAACAAGAACAAGAAGAACAAGAGAAAGAAAGAAAGAAAGAAAGAAAGAAAGAAAGAAAGAAAGAAAGAAAGAAAGAAAGAAAAAGAAAGAAAATAAGATGACTTGATGGAGGGAGGGACAGAGGGACAGACATATGACAAAGCAGTATAGCTGATTAGGCATGGAGCTTTCACTCTGTGGTATGCTTCCAATTTTATTTCTAATAAAATGTTGAGAGAAAATGATCCTTAGCTTTTAGAGGAACATATCAAAATACTTAAATAAAAAATTATATAATGTCTGGAGTTTGCTTCAAAATAATATAGAAGGTACAAGCATGAGGGAGAACCACAGAAATAGGATTGGCCAGAGACTCACAGTTGTTGAAATTGGTATCAAGTACATAGGGATCTATTTTACTATTTTATTTTTGGGTATAGTATGTTTGAAATTTCCCTAACAAAACGTTTCCAGAAATGCAAAGCTATATTGAATTAGATAATGTTTTTAAAAATTTCCTTCTGATTTCTATTTTTGCAACTATGGTTAACTATGTCAGAAAGTGGGCTGGCATAGGCCTAGCATGGTGGGGCCCACCTATAGTCCCAGCACTTGGAAAGCTGAGGCAGGAGAATCACCACAAGTGAGCTCAAGGCCAGCCTGAACAACAGGGTACATTTTTTGTCTCAAAAAAAAACAAAAGTGGGATTGAAAACAAAAAGAAACTCCAGGGTAAAGTAATTGCCTAACATGCACAAGGCCTCGAATTTGATCCTTGATACTGTAAAATAAATAAATACGTTTAAAAGATTTTTTAAAAAAATAAATAAGTAAACAACACATTTTTCTCCTATCCTTTGCTATAGTAATTGGTCTTTTCAAATTGATTTAACTAAATTTGTGCCCACAGTGGGAAGGTCTAGTCCCCATGAAAGGATCTTCACTAGGAAGAATCCAAGAGTGCTTCTAAGTTATTAAATTATACCTGAGGCTGGCTCCTGACAATGGTACCCCAGGACAAGATAGTAACGAGCTACCACTCTACGTGGGAAGCATCTTCCCTGAACCGCCCACCCCCACTTTGTTAAAGAAATGAAGGTCCAGAGAGGGCAGGAGCACAGGGGCTACTCTGTGCAGTACCCAAGTTTTCTGACTCCAGAGTCATGGTCCCTACTTGTTTCACTACTACATTTCTAGAAAAATGCTAGAACTCTCAAGTAGAAAAGAAAATGAGAGACCGGGCATGATAGTGCACACCTATAATCCTAGCATTCTGGGAGGTTGAGGCAGGAGGATTGCAAATTCAAGCCTCTCCTAGACAACTTAATGGTTAAGCAAGATCTTGTCTCAAAATAAAAATAAATTTTCAAAGGGCTGGGAATGCAGCTCAGGTTGTAGGTCCTAGTTTAATCCAAGGACAGTACTGGAAAGAGACAGAGACAGAGACAGAGAGAGACAAAAAGAGACAGAGACAGACAGAGACAGACAGAGACAGACAGAGACAGACAGAGACAGACAGAGAGAGAAACAGAGAGAGAGACAGAGAGAGACAGAGAGAGAGAGAGAGAGACAGAGAGAGACAGAGAGAGAGAGAGAGACAAAGAGAGAGACAGACACACAGAAAGGCCAACTTTCAAAATTCATAAAAATGGAATTTCTCCTATATGTTCCCTATCAATAAAGTTTAATCCAAAGAAACACCTCCACACCCCCACATTCTGATGGTTGGCCCAACTGTCTCGGGCTTCACAATGGGACAAGTCCCCGCTGTGTTCCAAGGTCTCTGTCCTTCCTGCTTGCCATCAAGAAAATTTTCCTCCCTTACACCCCTCCCTTGCAGCACTTTCTCCCCCGTCTTCACTTTCTTATAATATTTTAAAACATTGCCTTATGAACCTGAGTAAAACCCACACAATCAACGTTATGGAAAACCAGAACGTTATTATTGAACAATTCACAATCTGAGAATACGTCAGTGCCTGTGTGTTTGTTTACACTTTGGATAAAAGCCCAAAGGCTTTCTGTGGCTCCTGAGCTGGTTTGCCCATACCTGCACCAGGGAACCACCCATCCCTGGGTGGAAATAATGCAGCTTATTGTTCTGTGAGCTGTATGCTTGTGGCATTCTTAAAACACACTCTCTCAAGGGCAAGGGACAGACCTGGGGGGCGGACAATGAGAACAAAGGAAATGAGTGGAGCCGGTGACCAGCCACCGGGGACCTGATGGCTCGTGGGCATGGGACAGCCATGGCAGCAAGCCAGATCTCTGTCACCCTATGACCTGATCAGCAGTCTGCTAAGGGAGCCAGGGGCATGAGAAAGTGAGGAGGCCCTGGGGGAGCGGTCAGAAAGGCCTGAGGTGGGTCCAGGGGTGCAATTTGCCATCTGCTAGTACTGCACATGGCTGAGAGAGGACTCAGAGCCAGCCTGCCCTGGGTTTAGAACTTGGCTCCTCCACGTTGCAGTAGACCCTGAATAAATAATTTGACTTCTCTGGGCCTCAGTTTCGCCTCCTCAAACGTGGAAATAATTATAGCTTCCAATGATCAAGCACCTTTCACAGGTAGGTCCTGATCTGAGAGCTCCGTATTGAAGCTTCATGGCAACCATATATAGACCTCTTGCTACTCCTCCCTAAGAGCTACGTAAGTCTCTCAAAGTCATACAGCTAAGTGGGGGTCCAGCCACAAGGCAGGTGGTCAGCCCCCAGAGTTTGTCTGTTGAACAGTTAAGTTCTCTTACCTCCCTTTTGGGGTTGTTGGGCAATAATGCTCATTCTAAGACCCTTTGGGCCCCTAAAATTGTATAAAGCAATAGCTGGAGGAGTAGCCTTTGCTCACCCAAGAATGAAATAGGCACGAACAACTGGCCAGTGACTAAGTGTCCCAGTCCCATTTCTGGTATTATAACAGAACATTTAAGACTGAGAAATGTATAAAGGAAACAGGTGCACTTTGGGCTCATGGTTTTAGAGGTTGGGAAGGCCATGACTGGGCAGTGTATCTGATGGGGGCCGCATGGTGCTTCATAGCATGGCTGAGACTGGAAGGGCAAGTTTGTATAAATGAAAGAGGGAACAGAAGGCTGAATTTGCACCGTAACTAATTTGTTCTTGCAAGAAGAGCTTTCACCCAGTCATAAGGACTCCACCTCCAAGATACCTCCCCCTAGGCCCCACCTTGCAACGCTGCCCCACTGAGAAGGTAAGGTTCTGATGCACAAACCTTTGAGGGACACAAACCATAGCACCAATTTACACATAAAACAAATGAAGAAAAGATGGCCAGGGCACAGTGGAGGAAGTCCAGATGCTGGAGCCATGGAGACCACCAAGAGACACCAATGGAGGCTATGGAAACCAGATAAGATGGCCAAAGGAAGTCCATAGGAAGTTAGTTGGGGGAACCTACAGGAAGTGCCTTCTATGGGGAACCCACCATTGTCACATAAATGATGGGTAATCCTGGAAGAAACTGCAAGTGAAAAGCACCTAGGAGCTAAGAAGTTTGGTTTAGCATTGTGATTCCATGCAATACACATTTGGTGTTCTTCTCAATTTCTTCGATACAATTACTAAAATTCTTGGGCTCTCCAGAGTGGTACGAGTGAGGTGACTAGTGGTTAGGAGCCCCTAGACAGATTCAGGGTTGGGGCTGACTGCCAGGGGAGCCAGTCATGTGATGAGAGGGTCAGGACTTTCAGTCTGTCTCTTGACAAACTTTGCAGAAGAAGAGAGACCTGGAGACTGAGCTGACCACCAGTGACCACCGACCAAGGAAATCAGTCCTGCCTCCTAATGAAACCTCACAGAGACCCAAAGGAGCCCAGCATGCTGACACACACCTCTGACCTCAGGACTCAGGCTGAAGCAGAAAGCTCAAAAGTTTCTGCCTAGCCTGGGCTACTTAGCAAGACCCTGTCTCAAGATTAAAAAATAAAAAGGCCTGGGAATGCAGCTCAGTCAAAATGCCCTGGGTTCAATCTCCAGTACTGGAAGCAAAACAAAATGAAAACCATGGGTTGCATCACTTCAGAGAGCCAAACTCATGGAGAACCTAGCAGGTGGTGCACCCAGAAGGGACCAAGAGGCTCCTCACCCTCCTCCCTCCTCACCTCATGCCTCTCTTCATCTGACCTGTCATCTATCCTTGTAATGTCCCTTAGAATAACTGGGGAAATAAAATGCTTCCTTGAGTTCTGCTTCCTTGAGTGGGAAGTGGAAATCCAAATTTATTGCTAGTCCATCAGAAGTACTGGGCACAGTGTACTACTTGTGACCAAGCACTCAACCTCTGGGATCTGACACTGTTTCTACTGACAGAATCAGAACTGAACTGGGGGACACCCAGTTGCCTTCCCCGGGGGAGCTGCTCAGCATGTGGGAAGCCACATACACGTGGTATGAGAAGGATTGCGCTGAGTGCTATGTAAGAGAAGAGACTAGAAATACTGTGATTTGTTTTGTGTTTTGTATTCCTTGGAATCACCCAACCCAAGGAAGCCTGAGCAGAATGGACATGGCCAGCAGAAGCCAGGGGAATGACCAAAATGTGGCCCAAGAGAAGAGTGTAGAGAAAGGATTTTTAAAAAATTAAAAAGCTGGACCCAGTTACACCTCAGGATAAAACTTGGGACAGTGCTGAATTGCTATTTCTTGGGTTCATATTTCTATCTAATATAACCTCTTTCTAGAGACACTAACAGCAAAAAGTCCTGAAAAATGGCAGACACCATGCACTTAGGATAGGGAAAACAAGGAAGTCAGATTGGTGTGAAGTGATGCACTCCACTTTTTTGTTGTTGTTTTTTGGTACTAGGGATTCAACCCAGGACCTTCATACTGAGTTATATCTACAATTCTTGTTTAATTTTTTATTTTGAGATGATTCTAAGTCACTAAAGTGCCCAGGCTGGGTTTGAACTTGCTATATACTCCTGCCTCAGCCTCTCAGAGTGCTTGGAAGGTTACTTTAAATTCAGCTCTAGGAGAGGTGGTATTTGGAAATGAGTGACAAGCAGGCAAATCACCACATCATACAAGATTTTAAAAAAAGATATATAGGAGAGCTTTCTGATGCTGCAGAGTGATCAACAGGTGACCAGGAGGAGGGTTATGCGTTCTGACTTGCTGTGACCCCTAGGAGATACTGGAGCCTGGAAAGATCTGGAGGCTTCACCTTGTAAGCACTACAGACTGACCACACCCCCTCACTAGGTCTCCTGGGTCCTTTACTCTGCCTGTCAGTCACCCTCCAGCCCATGGAGTCGGTCTCTGATGTGCCTCCATCCTCCCCTCTGTCTCTGCCCCTCTGTGAGATACAGTAAGAAAAAGAGAGTCTCTGGATTTCTTCTAGACAAAGAGCATGGGACTGATAGTGTCCCTGGTAAGCTCCCCACAGAGCAGTACGGGCAAGCAGGCTGGGGAGTGGAGCTGGCTCACCCTCGGTGTGCCCTCGGCATGGACAGATGTCCCCAGGGGAGTAGTAGAAAGAAGCAGTCCAGGACCTCCAAGGTGACAGGGAGAGGCCTGCCAGCTGGTGTGCAAAATTTAGAGGTACAGGCCTAGGACGTTCACAACTGCTGGAGCAAAACATCAAGATATATTTGGTTTTTTCTAATATCCTCCACACCACACAAATGGGCTCCGGGACCAAATGTTAAGACTGCTTCAGTCAGGCGAGGAGATTCCAAACAAAAGAGGAGGGAGAAGTCAGGAAATCCATCCTGCTGTATCTAAACCCCACACTGAAACCAGCCTCTTTTTTTACCTTTTGTTTATTGAAATAGAGGTCAAAGACAATGTTCTACAAAGAATGGCAATTACAACCATGTGGCACTTCATGACGGAGACCAGACGGAGAAGTGCGTCATTAGGTGATCTCATCATGGTGCAAACACTGTCTAGTGTTCACACCAACCTAGATGCTTGTTCTGCAGCCCACCACCCATTAGGCTATGAGGGGTGTGTGCGTGCTGTGTAGCCTGTTGCTCCTAGGGACAAGCATGAGATTAAATCAAACACAAGAGAAAATGATGCACTCAAAAGACATCATAAAGGCCTAAGTTTTTTGTTGTGGTTTGATGTGAGTTTTTGTTCATTTTTTATGGTTCTAGGGATTGAGTCCAGGGCCCGACATGTGATAGGTGAGTATTTTCCTATTGGATCACCTCTCCAGCCCAGCATACATTTAATAGTTTTTAAAATAGGTATGCACTCTAAAACTAGAACAAATACATAGTATACATGGTGGAGTACTACTCTGCATAAAGTAGACAAGTGTGACTGGTTTGTAGGAAAATGGATGCATCTTGAGATCAGAATGTTAAATGAAATAAATCAGACACACAAAGTTAAACATTGCATGGTTTCTCTGATATGAGAAACCCAAAGAATAAATTAAAAAGCAAAGCAAAATATAGATAATAGGAAATAGTAAGAGAGCTTTTGAAAAGGCAAGACGACCAAGGACAGAGGGAGAGGGGAGAGAAGGAACAGGAAAAGGAATAAAAAAATAACTAAGATGTGCTATGCGCATGTAGCAACTCCCACAACAAATATAACCATTATGGACTGCACAAGTTTACCAGTGAAAAATGTATCATGCAGGAATTAAAGCTTACCCTTTGGCAATCACCATGGTATTAATATTGTTTCAGGTAAAAATCAATGGATAATTAAAAGCTTGATGAGTAAAGGTTAAAAAAGAGTGAATGTGTAAGATTGTAAATATGTAATTAGTGGCACAGTTTCTTTTCATTATCAAGTATTTGGTACCATACATACCTGAATGTGCTATACTTTCATGCGACTATATGAAAGCATATTACTTAGGTAATATGTTGCCCCTCAACCTGTGACATTTATTGGCATTTAGGCAATAGGCATTTTTCAGCTCCATTATGATCTGATGCATGACACATGCAGTCTAAATTGGACTAAAGTATTGTTAGGCAGTGCATGACTGTATACCACAGTTTTATATTCTAATTTCTGGAGTGAATGTAAATAAAAAGACCAGGTTTAGAGAAAATGTTAACTATGCTATACTTCTTTTGTGATTGTTTTGTTTAGCACCATTAAAGTTGATTTATAGATGATTTTAAGTGGTTTCGCATTTCCAAAATATCTACAATGTGAAACATTTTTTAAAATTGCCCTTTCCTCTCTTAACAAGGACTGGTTTAAGGAACAATTTCCTTATCGACCATAGATAAAAATGAGAAGTGAAGATTTCAGGGAGAGTTCGATAAGCTTTCCCAGAAGCCAAGCAAAGAGGAGTCTCTGACACCTGGTGTGCAGATACTATGGTCCCGGTACGGGTAAAGCAAATCAACAGATCAACAAATATGAAGTGTTTACTCTGGGCAAAGCAAAAAGCATCACCTGGCAGTCATGGCACTCTTGGGAAAAAAGTTCTGTGTTGACCATATGCAGAAGATCCCCTTCACAATAAAATATATTTTCCATATTAATAATGTGATTAAGTAGATTAGTATGAAAATTATTACATTCTGTAGGAAGTAATTTTTTGAGGTTGACTATTTCTCCCCTAGTCATGAACAAAGCTATGACCCTTATCCTGCCTGAGAAGTGCACTGTTTTCTACAAAACATAAGAGCTCAGAGTAAGCTGAAAGCAAGCTGAACTCTATTATGATAGCAACTTAGCATAAAATTCAAGGGTCTAGACTCTGAAGCCAGAAAATCCTACCACTGGACGCTAGTTCTCTTCCCAGAAGTGAGCCCTGCGGCCCACTTCCCTTCCTTACACAGGACCCACCTCATAAAACTGCCGTGAGGGACCAGAGATGATGCTGAGGGAATCTCAGTGAGATACCCAAAGTGAACACCCTTCCCTGAAAGAAATAATAAACTCAGGAGAACAGGGAGTATGAGAGGAAGCAATAACAATCTACCTTTCAGGAGACGGAAAGTGGGTGGAAGAATGGTGGTGGGTGTCTCTGAGACAGACAGTAATGAGAAACAAACTGTTGCTCCCGCAGAGGCGGGAAGACCTAAGTGTTGAGGCCCCAGGGCCGGAAGGCAGGGGTGAAGCACAAAGGGAACAGGAGGCTGAGGGAAAGGGCGAGGCAGGAGGGTGGACCCCAAGCTCCCTCCTAACCTCAAGTAACAGCCAACTCCCACACTTCCATCTCCGGAGGCGATCAAAGTGGGAGCCTCCAGAGAACTGAAGACACACAGGCGTGAAGGAGAATGGGCGGGAGCTGGAGGACCGAAGCGGAACTCTGTGCTGGGCTGCAGGCTGCATGCAGGGAGCCGGCCCCTTCCCCTGCCCTGCTCCAGGGTGTGGACACTCGCCACTCTTTCAGCCTCCACCCCACTGCCACAAAGGATAATAGGGTTCATGTTTAGAGGAAATGAGCGACCTCAAGGAAAAGTCCCACATTTCAGGTACCACCCCCCAAAAGCCAATGAGGCTCTAATCACGCAGCTCAGTTGTCCAGCCTGGGCACTGTCAGGGTTGGCTGTCAGAGGCCACAGCCTGCATCTTGAATCTCAGAGTTCTCAGAAGGCCCAGAATGTGTAAACTCCAGCCTGAGTACCAGAGAACAAAACAAACACGGGAAAGGAGGACTGACACAGGAAGAAACATTCCAGGGGCTGAGATATATATTTTGCAATATTTAAAAACAGAGGATATTGTAGCCATGAAACAATAACAGGACAGTATTTTTTTAAAGAATTAGAGAACATAACAAATGTTCTGTAGTTGGTAACCCTTGCATTATCATCGTTATTGCCACGTATTGCCCACCTGGCTGTTCCACACAAACATGCCCTTTCTCAAGTCCACTGTACAAAGACCCTTCATCTTCACTCTCCCCCACCCCCACCCCTGCAGCCCCAGTGACCTGCGAGCTCTCCACTCACCCTCTGCTGGAGGCTGCTTCATGCCCAGCCCTCTCCTCAAATCCCTCCCTAACCACAGTGCTTCCTGCCTCACACGCCTCCTCCCATTGTCCTGCTTTGTTTTCTCTGTGTCCCTGTGTGAATCATGTGACTCTTTGGTGCCCTTCTGTCTCATCCAGCTCAGAGGACAGGTCCTGGCACATCACCCCAGTGACTCAGACCCAGTGGTCCTCCGTGAGTGCTCATCTATGGGAGATCACTGGGTCTTACTATGTTTCACAGAAAGTCATGACCACACGCATTCAACAGAGCACATATATCTAGATTTGTGGACAGTGGCACCAGGCTTGGGGTAGAGAAACAACAGCTCTGGTTCGTGTGAGGTGTCTGGTAACTGTGGAGTACCTGGAGAATTATGAGGCTCTTCCAGTTCTCAACCTGAGCCCTTCTCTCTGGCCCCCACACTCAGCCAGGCCACCTCCACACCTTCTCACGAGCTGCTTCCTCTACCCTGCCTTGTGGGACCCATGCTTGGCACCCTTCTGATCTCTGCTTCCGTGTTTTCTCTTCAGGAAGGACCCTGTTCAGCCATCCCACCCAAATGAGCACAGCTCCTTTGATTCTCCATTCTAGTGGTCTGTGTCCTCCGAGGCCTTATCATACTCTATAATCGCTTGACTTTTCTCACCCATCTTCCCTACTAGAACACAAGCATTACAGACCCAGCACCTAGCACAGTATGGGACACTTAATAATACTCAATGGAAGTGTGTCCCAAATTGAAGGAGAGAAGAACAAAGCAAGAATTGGGCTGGGAGGATGGTAAAGTTATCAGAAGCCAGGAAAATGTACAGGGCTTTCTAGGAAGGAGCAGCAGTGCAAGAATAAACGATGGGCCCAGGTGTATGTGGAGGAGACCAGCAAAGCAGCCTGGCTTCTGATAAGACCCCCCCCACCTTCCCAGGAATCCACATCCCAGCCAACTCAGCTCCCAGCACCCAGGCTGTTCTACACATGCAGAACACTATGCTCACCTGTAGGAACCCCTGGGGCAAAAGAGGCTTCATTTCCTGGCTAAAAGGGCAGCTCAGACAGCCCTAGACACAGCAGGAGGTGAAGACCAGGACTAGAGTTGCAATGCACAGCATCAGAGTAGGCCACCCTCCTGTGCACATTAGGTCTTTAAAGTCATCTGCAGAAAACTTGAGAAGAAGGCTGGGGACACAGCTTAGTGATACAGAACTTGACTAGCAAGTCCTACCTTTGATATTCAGCATTACAAGAATAATAACAATATTAAAAGTGCAGAGTTCTTACATATCCCTACTTAGTTTTCCCTGTTACTAACATCTTACATTAATATGGTTTACTTGTCACAACTAATGGACCAGTATTCATACATTCTTGTTAGCTAAAGTCCACGTTTATTGATATTTTCTAGTTTTAATCTAAAACTTTTTCTATCAGGATTCCATCCAGGACACGCTTTTCTGAGTGACTCTTTCAATTTCTCTCAGCTCTCACAGGTTCTCAGATATACATTTTTGGTGACACCTGAAGTTTTGAGGTGCACTGGTCACTTGTTTGGGAAGGTGTCCTTCTCTTGGGGTTACGGGTGATCTCTTGAGAGATCACAAAGGTCGCATGTCATTTCTCCACATCCCACCCAGGGGACCAACTTCCCACATGGCTTTTCACGTTGATGTAGTGCTCATCAGATTCTTCACCACACAGCTACACCTCTCCTCTTTGCATTTTGTACCTCTGGAGAGAAGTCACTCTGTGCAGTCCACACTTGAGAAGTGGGGAATTGTGTCCCCTCTTTGAAGACAAAATACCTACATAAATTATTTGCAATTCTTTGGCACAGATTTGTCTCTTCTCCATTTATTTATTTACCCAATCCTTCATTTATATCAGTATAGTGTCTTGGATGTTTCTCTTATACTTTGGGTTATAAATCAGTATTACTGCATGCATATTATTGTTCAAAGCTTTCCAGTGTTGGCCACTGGAAGTTCTTTAGCTGGCTTCTGTGTCCCTCTGACATGTCCTCCAATCATGGTGGTATTTTGTTGTATTTTAAGTACTTTCTTACTCTGCACCACAAGATGTAACTTGTTTCTGAAATCATTGCCTTACTGGATCCTGACTTAAGATAGCTCCTGAAGTAGATAAATAAAAGGATGTCTTTGCTTTAATTCCATAGAAAGGTGCATTGCTAGATTGTCAGGCTCCCTAGGCTTGCTTGTATCCTCTCTCTAACAGAAGTCATTTGCTAAGTGTCAAGGAAGCCACTAGACAAGAAGTACTAGACCGTAGAAAAGAGAAGCACCAATAACAGTCACTAGGATTAGGATCAGCTGCAGCTATAGAGTGACCTAGAATAAGCCACTCCACATCTCTCAGCCCTGGTGTCCGTGCGTTTCTTGCAGGGCTTTGTGGACATAGTACAGAGCCAGACCCAATGCTACTTCTTTAAAAAATGCTTGGCCTCATCAGAGGAAGAGAGATCATGACCATTCCACAGGGACCTCAGGGTCAGAAAAACAATCTGCTTGCTCCAGTCTCTCCAACCAGCCAAGATTCCATCAATTCAGAGCTGAGCAAGTATCTCATGAATTCTAATCCATTCTTCTAGATTCAGCTTTCTTCTTCATGCTAGGAGGCCAAATTATAGTATTTCATTATTTTGCCTCTTTACTGTGTATTTTACATACCTCTGTTGTGCTACCTAGTATTTTGGCAATTTTCAAAAGCTCTTTTTGTTCTTACCTGCTGTTTGTAAAACCTTGGTAAAACCTTGGTATCGTACCTCTCCCAGACTTCAGGATTTCTATACTGGTCTCCTACTACATGTTAGCTTCATTAATCTGGAGCTGAATTCTGAAATTTCATGCACTGGATTGACTCTGATATTCTACTAGCATGTTTTCATTATCTGGAATCACAGGTTCTGCTCCTGGACAAGAGGCCGCTCAAGGTAGTACCTACCAACCAACTACCAATCGAGTACTAGACAAGTCCTGGTAGAATGGAGGTGCATTAGATCAGACTCCTAACCCTGCCTCAAACAGCAGTGCTGTCATCAGCTGTCCTCTATGTACAGAGCCCCTGGAACACAGGGCAAATTGGTGACTGATTTTGCATCCCTAAATTCTAAGGAGTCAGCACCATTTGTCTGTTCACTGCTATATCCCCCACCACGTAGCTCAGGGTCTGACACCTAGTAAGTACTTGTATCAGCCAATTTCCTATTGCTGAGACAGAATACCTGACATTCACAACTTAAAGGAGAGGAGGATTATTCTGGCTCAAAGTTTCAATGGGTTCAGTCCATAGCCAATTCCAAGGCAGAAGCACTATGGTGGAAGTTCATGGCAGACCAAAGCTGCTCACTTTGTGGCTGACAGGAAGCAGAGAAAGAAGGGAGTATCCTCGAGCAAGAACACACCCTTCCAAGTCATGCCCCCGGTGATCTGCCTCTTCTTGCCAGGCTCCACCTCTGAATACAAGAGACTTGGGGAACATTTCCAATCCATGCCATAACCATGCTCAATAAATACTTATCCAATGAATAAATGGGTTTTTCAAAAATGTAGGCAGTCCAACTTTTCTTTCATTTCTTGATAGATGCAAAAGACATGCTCCTGTCGTGAGTCCAAAAATGACTCCATTTTCTGTGGCCTGCCATGTTGTCTTCGAAATGTTAATTTGAATTTAGAGACTGAAAGGCAGTGCTACCCTGTAAAGCACAGGAGGAAAACTAAGATGAATCTGAATATGAACCTTCTCTCACCAACTCCTCCTGTGAACCTTCCCAGCCATCCAGATGTCATTATCTTTTCAGGCTGGTTCCTGGTCAGCACCAAGATGCATCTCGCCCCTGATACATTCCCGGACCAGCCACTCATCTTCCGCTAAACCTGTCGCATTAATGGTTCATAAGCCTCCTCCACATGACAAAACATACTCTCAGAAGATTCCTCTTGTACTGTAATCTTCTCTCTTGTAATCTAATCCTTTATGATGGCTTCATTCTTTGTGTGTTTATATCTTATCTTTCCAGCATTGCTGTAAATTCCTTGACAGCAAATTGGTCTCACATTTCTTTATCTTTCCCTCTACCCTGGTATCACCTCTGGGACATGAAAAGTTCGTACTGAAATTGTCCACTCTCAATCCAGGAACCATTAATCACTTCATCATTTCAATAAAAAGTAGAATAAAAGTATGAGAAGGTCAGAGAAAGGAAAAAGAGAAGATTGGACAAGCCAAAAAATATATGGTAATCAAGTAGAAAGAACTGAGCCAAGATAAACACTAATAATATGTTAAGTTAAATTTCACTGGAATATTGAATGGATTAAAAGACCAAGGGAGCTAAAACAAAAAGAGGCAACCGTTGTGAACCAATTTAGCAGTCTTTTCACTGCCTTCTCACATACATTTCACTCCTAGGCAGTACAATCCCCTTGACATAATCTCTAACATACACTAGCAAAGTCTCCTGGTACTCAAGTAGCGTTCCATTAAATATGACATGAAGCAAGGAGATACTGATCCATCTGGAAATCATAGAACCACAGGATCTTCAAGCTTGAAAGGCTACAAAAAAGTAGGCAATGTTATAAATCCAAACCTAAAGTCCAATGTTTCCTTATACAATATGTATGACTCTGGGGATGATATGAAAAATCTAGTACAAGCCTGTGTAAACTTTTCTGGGAAAAGGATGTATAAATTTGTCAGATTCTTAAGGGGTCATACGGCCAAAAAGTTACACACTGCTACTCTGGGCTAAGTCTTTGATGTCACAGACCAAAGAGCTCTGACCCAGAAGGTTAGGCAGTATGCCCAAGGAAATACAGCCAGTCAGAGAGTCTGCATCGTGACCCAGTTTCCCTGGCTCCTAGCTGCCATTTTTCTCCTGTACTTCCGCCCCGCTCCTTTTTTGTTATAAAGAGATTTTCTTTGTGGCACCAATTGCTCTAACAGGATTTGACCCGTGGTGTTCTGGATGCTTTGCTCCGTTACATTTTAAGTATCTTCCATTTGCCTGCTTTCCTTCACCCTAATGATGCCCACAGAGATGTAATTTTCTCACTTCTCTTTTTCTATTACCACCTTATCTGGCCTTTGCTCACTCTCTTTTCTGCTACACATGGCATGTCGCTGGGTGCCCTTTTGTCCTCCCATTCTGATTTTATGAGAAGTATTTATTTCCATGTTTTCTGTATTTGCCAGGATGTATTCTTACCGAGCTGATGGTAAAACTCTTCGGTCTCAGCAGGAAGCTGTTGCTCACAGCAATTACGCCTGCTGTCTTCCTTTTCACTTTCCTTCAGCTCTTGATGAAATTGTGCTTCCAGAAACCCTATGAAGCCTGTCTCGGGCTCTTACATAACTCAGTGAACTTGGCCATTTCTTTTCCATCTATATATTTTTTATGTTTGGTTGGGCATCTGTCTTATTTTCTCTCTAAATAATTTGGTGTCTATTTGATCTGCAGTTTCTCACTGCAGATGATCTCCCATATCCACATGGGTGGCTCCAGACTGTGGAAGACCCAGCTGGCACTTGTGCCATTTGCTGTCCAGTAAGTCTGTGAACCTACCAGCTGTGTTCTTTGTGGCCCTGTTTAGCTGACTTTCTTTTGTTTTGGGAAAGTTGTTTACTTTTTGGGGTATAGGAATGTTACTTTGGGGTACACAACATTAGGGATGAAATTTGAAGTGTGTTCTTGTGCTCCAAATTACAGTGTACCCTTTTTTCTTAAAGAGCTTGTTCCTTAAGTAAAATCTATGTCTGTCTGTCTGTGTTTCTAGGAATGATTCTAGATTGGTTTAGCCAGCTTCCTGTTGCTATAAAAAAAAATACTTAAGATAATCAACCTAAAAGAAAAAAGTTTATTATGGCTCATGGTTTTGAAGGGGTCAGTCCTGGGCCAGTTGGCCCTGCTGCTTCTGGGTCTACAGTAAGGCAGCACATCATCATGGGGAGCACGTGGTGACATGGCAGAGGAAGTTACTCACCTCATGGCAATTGGGAAAGAATGAAAGAGAGAAAGAAAAATGGGGCAGAGTCCCAATATCCCCTTTAAACTCATGTGTCTGCATGACTGGAAGACTTCCAAGTAGGTCCACCTCATAAAATTACTGCCACCTTCCAATCGTACCATTGGCTAGGAAATAAGAATTTAACAAAGGTCTTGGAGTGACACTTATTGAAACCATAGCACAGAGAATATTTCACTGGGCCTAAAGCATAGTTTCAACATCTCCATAAATCAACACTTGAGAATACTTCCACTCACTTCCATTCCCTCCACCCCACTCTGCCCCATACCCTTTCCCTGAAAGTTAACATTCTAGCCTCAGAGAGGGTCACTGGCAAAATAAAGACAGAAATAAGGCCCTTTTTTACAACACTAGTGCTCAGGACAGCCCAATAGGGTCACAGAAGGGAGCTGGGGTTGGATGGGTCCAGGAAGAAAGATGCAGATTCCCGATGGTCCTTTCTTTAGGTTGTGTACCAGTAGCAAATATGCCTTAAGAACAAATGAGACATTAAATGACTGTAGCTGAGCCACTGGATTGTGAGACAGGGAAGGAACAAATTCATTCTAAGCCCCGCCAAACAGACAAGAGAGTGGCGGAGAGATAAAACTGAGCCTTTGCTCTATTTCCTGTTTGGCTCAGGCAGGACAGACTCCACAAGAAAGTCATGACCAGCTCCCCACCCCCACCCCCACCCCCAGGAATGAGGCAGAGCCTGATAGCCTGGCCATCACTATGGCAACTGCCTACATCACACCCAGTCTCCTCTGTATAGCATGTTGAACTTTGAACGCTGCTGGGGATACCACCAAAATCTGATCACTATGTAAGCTGTATTTTTGTTGTCATTGAGAACACATAATGGTAATGTTTGCCAGATAAAATCTTGAGCTGAATGGGTCATAGTATGTAGCCTAGGGTCCAGGACACGTTTCTGCCAGTAGAAGGAAATAGACATTGTACAATGCTAAGCCAGCCTAGAAGCCAGAACCCACATCTAGTGAAACATACTTCACTTTTGCTTTTATGGATTTACAAGATGGTACAGTCTGGTCAGTGACCAGCTATGGGCAAACAGCAAATAAATAACATGATGCTGACTGTCAAAACCGTTTTCAATTTTCTTCCTCTTCCTCTTCCTTCTTGTTTTTTCCTCCTCCATGGTGGCATTCACCTTCAGGGATGCCATTTAAAAATTAAATCAAGTATAATATTCAGAAAAACATGGTGGCATAAAGCTGTAACCCCAGCACTCAAGAGGCTGAGGAAGGAGCATTGTAAATTCAAGGCCAGCCTGAGCTACATAGGAAGACACTGTCAAAAGCGCGGGGGGGGGGGGAGTCTCAAAGGAGAGAAATGCATAATATATTGATTTAATCCAAGTTTTACCTAATACAAGAGCCTTTACAAATAAAGACTCAAAGACCCACGAGATGCTTTCTATTTTTATGATTCAAATGACCAAGAATGGACAGCCATAGAGACATGAACTGGACAGAAGAGGTCATCTATTGGGAAGAGACTGACAGGGAAACCCCATAAGGCCTGTCTGTGTTTTCTTGGCCACTCTGTGTAGAATTCCTTACTCCTGGATAAGAGACAGGAAGGGCCTTCAAGGGGAAAATGAGAGAGTGGTGTTTCTCAGTGCTGTGATTTGTTTTGGTGGAAAGAGGTCCTAGTTTCTAACATCTGCCTTGGGGAAGAGGAATTCTGTCTTGTACGATCTGCTTCAGGACAGAAAAGAAAGACAAGAGGAGGTCAGAGAAACCTGGCATTTGAGCTCTTTACTTCAAAGTATTCAGGAAATGTTCCCATACTTTTGGGTATCATATTCTGAGCCCCAAAATGTGCCTGGATTCAGAAAGAATCAATGGAACAGATGATGATTTCATAACCCCAGAAAGTAAAAACTAAAATTAATATGAAATATATTCTCTTTCTCTCTCTAAAACTACCCAAAATATCACCTACAGAATTTTGGGAGACAGATTAATGAAGCAAACGCTAGCCTCAGGAAGTAAAGGCTTTGACCCAGGCCTGCGTTTCACAGGACACGTGGCCTTGGGAAGCCCCTGAGCTCCGGTCACCCAGGCACCTCATCCAGATCATGGAAAGGGACACCTGATCCCTCCAAGCAGCCTCCTTGCCGGGGCCAGTCCGAGAAAAATAAACACATCAGTGGGCTCAGTGTGTACCTTTGCCCACTCAAAATGTAAGCTGCTTCATTGAAAAGGTGAAATTACTTACATAGTTACTATATTATTTTATAGTGAATTTACTATAACAAGTTATGTTTGGAAATATGAATGATGATATAATAATTGCTTTTACTCTATTAAAATATTAATATCTGGATATATTTTAGAATGGGCAATAAGGACATAGCTTTTAATCTTTTCATGCCTACATCTATTTAAATTACATCTGAACATTCACAAACATATTCATTATCTTTACTTTATTTCTTCTTCCAACACACCCTGACAGAAAAGCATTAATTATGACTCCTACTTTATGTATAGGAAAACTAAGGTTAAAAATAAATTTTTTAAGCCAGGTATGGTGGTATACAGCTGTAATTCCAGCATACAGGAGGCTGGGGCAAGAGGATTATTGTGAGTTTGAGGCCAGCCTGGCCTACATGGCAAGACCCTGTCTCAAAAAACAAATGGAAAAAATATAGAGAGAGAGTCTCAGTGCTTAATTCCATATGTAGTTTCGATTAGCCTTGAGCTTACCATGAAGCCCAAAATATCCTCAAACTCATGGCAATCTCCTTGCCTCAGCCTCCCAAGTGCTGGGATCACAGGTGTACAACCCCATACCCAGTTAGAGATACATATCTAAGTATAGGAATTGGAAGCAAAATTGAAGTTAGAATCCCTTCATTACATATAACGCATGCGTGCCAATGTCAATTTTTTTTATTTTAAAGGGAATAAAACAAAACAATAAAACAGAACCAAACAAAACAGTGAGAACAATATTGGGGTTTCAAAAACAAGACAGAAGGAAATCTCCCGTAGTTGCTATATTGCATATGGTTATCCTCTAAATGGATGCTCAGAAAGCCCTGGAGCCCATGGACAGGGAATCACAATCTTAGGCAAAACTTCATACTACACCCCTCTCTCTGCTGCCTCCCAGTTGCTTCTAGGGCAGGTGAGGCCTGAAGAAACCAAGGACAAAAGAGTCCCTGAATAGCCCCTGCAGTCAGCCTCCCTGGGCACAAAGCAGGACAGGGCAATTTGGAGGGTAGGTAAAGAGGGCAAGGGAAGAACAAATGGAGGTGCTCTGAGCACAATTTGCAGGATGAGTTTACTGGATGAGATTCAAGCCCAGGATCCAGCAATTAAGGAATATTCATTCTTCTTAGGACTCATGGGGAACATTTACAGAAATGACGACAATTCTAGACCAAGAAATAAATCAAGAGATATTTTTTTAGAGCTTTGTATCAAAAAAAGCCTGTCCTATGATCACAAAAAGATTTGATGTTGTAAGACTAGAAGTCAATGACAAAGAGATGGAGAAGAGAGAAGCCCAGGTATTTGCAAATTTTAAGGAATAAACTTCTAAGAGGCCTGGGATGTACACACGTTTACCGTGAACAAGATCCTGGGTTCAAAAAGAATAAACTTCGTATTACTCCAACAAAAAAAAAAATTTATACAAACTTAGATACATTCATCAAGTAATGATAATGAAAATTCTACATATCAAACCTTGCGGCAAAAATAAGAGAGAGAAATGTATATTCCATATTAGAAAATGTTAAGGCCAACATTGGAGAATATCCAATTTAGGACACAAAAATAACACAGAAGGTGATAAAAATATAAAAGCAGAAATTAATGAAAAGAACACAGGTAACAGAGGCCAGTGTTCATTATCTGATAAGATTAAAATAAATTGGTGAGGCTGACTTAAATAAGAAGTCATCAAGCAAGAAGACAAATGACAAGTTGGTCCCTGCTTCCTCCCTCCCAGCCACAGTTCACGGTTCCCATCGTGTGAGCTGAAAGGATGGGTTTGAAATGAGATGCCTCAGTCCTTACAACAAAAGTATGAAACAATTATGCACTGCAAAAATGTACTAATAAATATAAAAGTTAAAAAAGAAAAAAATGAAATGGTAGCCTAGATGAGCAAAGTCCCCACATGAATTAGGTGACATTTATAGTCTGTTGTGATTCTGCAGAGTTCACTACAGCTCCTGCCTAACCTAACCCTCTAGATCCAACCTCACACATGTGTGTGGCGGGGGGTCCAGGTATCACTATCTAAAGGAAGATGAAGCTGGGTATCATGGTGCCAGCCTATAATCCCAGCACTTAGGAGGCTGAGGCAGGAGGATGGCAAGTTCAAACCCCACTTGGGCAACTCGGCAAGACACCTATCTCAAAAAGTAAACAAGAAAGGCCGTTTGGTGGAAGTGCGTCCTTGGTTTCAATCCTCAGTACCACAAAAATGATCATAATGAGAATTAATAAATAAAGGGAAATGAAAACAATAGGAAGGCCACGAAACGCGGAGAAAAAAAAAAAAAAAAGCAAGTAGTGCCAACCTGGAAAGTTAAAAAAGCAAAACATAGATGGGCCGCATGGGCTTCTGTGCATCTACGCCAGCCCTGTAATCGCCTTTCAGGAGATGCGAACCGCCCTTCAGGCGGGATTTCGGGTGCTCAAGGGCTCGCCATGTTGTGCTGTTTGGGGAATTTTGGGGGGGTTTGTATTTTCTGTTTTTATGCTGCTGCTTTATAATGCCTTTTCTACCGGGACCGCACATCCTTCCACGGTGCTCGGGCATCTCTGTAGCTGGAGGCTTGCTGACGCGCATGGGCCAGAAATAAAACTTCCACGCAAGCCATCCGAACCCCAGGGTGTTACATTCATGGATAACTAAAAGGTAGACAGAACTGAGAACCAGGTGCAAAGAGCCATTTCCAGCTTCAGAATTACTGAGGGGAAAATGCATTTCTAAACACTAAGTGTGGGACTGAGGTTAGCACAGAGAGAAGTCCCATGACACAGGTTAAATCACTGCAAACCACATCACCCATCACGAATTAGGAACCAAAACCCCAGACTTCAAAACCTGTTCATTATTCGTGTTTTTTGAACCATAGCTGGACAAACTTTTAAAATAGAGATACAATGGTTCATTTCCTCTACCAAAGGCTGGTTAAAGTCCTTTTGACCCTTAAAGTGATGTCAGTAATCTTTTTCTTCTTTTGAGACAGAATCTTGTTATCATAGCCCAGGCTGGCCTCAAATTCATGATCCTCCTGCTTCAGCCTCCTGCATACTGAGGTAATAGGGGTGTCACTCCACTCAGGTACTTTTAATCTTCTAAAATGTTGAGGAAAAATCCTTGCATTCCAACTTATTGGAAAGTCAATTTAGAATTCAACTTAATACATAAATATTCTTCATTCAAAAAGCATCCCCTAGGTAACACTTTCATTTCTAATATTAGTTCAAAGAACAGTCTTAAGAATTCCATGTTCTGCTGCTTTATATACCCATTAAAAAGCAAAAATGCTGTTTAATAAATGGTGCTGGAAAAACTGGCTTTCCACATGCCAAAGACTAAAACTAGACCCATGTCTATTACCATGTACTAAACTAAATTCAAAATGGACCAAAGATCTAAATGCTAAAATAGAAACACAAAGTTTACTGGAAGAGAAAATAGGTAGAAATCTTGAAGACATAGGTATAGGCAGAGACTTCATGAACAAAACCCAGAAGGTAAGGGAAATATTACAAAGAATCAACAAATGGGATCTCACCTTATTAGAAAGATTTTGCACAACAAAAGAAATCACCAACAGAGTGAAAAGACAACCCACAGAGTAGGGAAAAATTATAACCAGTTGTCCCTCAGACAAAGGACTTATATCTAGAACACATAAAGAATTGAAAAAGTCAGACCTCTCAAATTCAAAGACCCAATCCAAAAATGGGCATCTCAGATGTTCAATATCATTGTGGTCATTCATGAGATGCAAATTAAAACAACACCGAGGGCTGGGGGTTTAGCTCAGCTGCATAAGTGCCTGCTTGGCAAACGTGAGGTCATGAGTTCGATCCCCAGCACCAAAAAAATAAAAATAAATAACACAACGCTGAGATTCCATCTTATCCCAGAAAGAATGTCTATCATCAAATTTTAAAAAATCAACCAATAACAAATATTGACAGGTAGTGGTGGAAAAAGGAACCTTTCTCCACTGTTGGTAGGTGTGTAGCTTGGTGCAACCACTATGGAAATCAGTATGGAGATTTCTTAAAAATCTAGGAGTAGAGGCCCCATTTGACCCAGCTATTCCCCTTCTGGGTATCTTCCCAAAAAATTAAAAACATCATACCACAGTGATATATGTGCACCCATGTTTATAGCAGCACAATTTGTAATTGCTAAATCTTAGAAATAACCCAAACACCCATCAATTGAGGAATTAATAAAAAAAGATTTGTTTTTTAATGTAATAGAGTACTACTCAGTCATAAAGAAGGATAACTGAGACTTTTATAGGCAAATGGTTGCAACTCAAGACCATATTCGTAAGTGAAATAAATCAGACTCATCGTATTGTCTCACTAGTGTGAGAAACTGAGTGAGTAAATAAAGTCCAAAATGTAAAGTAGATACAGTGAATTGGGAAGAAACTATTCAAAAGAGAAGATAAACTGTGATGAAGGAAAGGGAAAGGAAGGAAAGGAAAAAGAAAAATTGCATTTATACACAAGATTGTTAAGATAGTTATACAGCTAGTTCCACTTAGTTCATTGAAAAGAAAGGTTTGTGCTAAAATTGTTTGGACAAGATATCATGCCTATGTTTTATACTCTGAATAACTACTATGAAGACAACAATACACAGTGTATTGATTATTGCAACTCACCTACTAATATGTTTTGAAATTGTTTTACTGTTATTTTTACTGTTTCTCTTTAGACCATTTTTAAAGCAAAAATGGTCTAAAATTGATTGACATTATTCTTGTGATAAAGACTTTACAATTCACCCTCTGATCATTTATAATCACCATAAGTAAGTATAATATGTGCTTTACTTAATTACTAAGAAAAAGAACCTTGTTTTCTCCCCAATCATTTCTTCAACATATTAGAACTTCAGCTTGAAACAGAATTTTTTTCTGTTTTAACATCAGAGTATGCTGAAATCTTCATGGATCATTATTAGTCTTTTCTGTATTTTTATCTTAAATTTGGATTCTTTTGCTTAAAACCACCTTCTATACTTTTTAATTCAATGACACAGAATTCAGATGCTAAATCTATAGATAATAGCTGAAATTATTCAATAAATATAATGCACAATGATTTCCCTGACCACTCCGTGGTTGGTCTCATGCTGACATTAGTAATACTACTATGAACCCCAAGACATGGGTAAGGTAATAAACCTCTACTCTACAGCTTATTATTCAAGTCTGTAATTCTTCTGAATTCTTCCTAAGAATTACCATAAGCAAAATCTGAATGTTTTCTTGTTTTGACTTGCTTTTCCTTCTTTGAGACCTCAGCATTATTTTCATTTGTAATGTGATTCCATGATAAGTTACACTGCAAATAGTTCAGAAATATATGTAGGCCTGCATTTAGAGTGGCAAGAGCTCGTCTTATTTAAATGAAAGCACAGCTCCTATGCAAAAGCCATACTGAATCTTCACCCCAAACTGCCGAAGTCTAGCATGTAAATGATGTGTAAATGAAGTGCTCCCTGAGCAGACATTAAACGGGCATTACGAGGGAAACCATAACAGTCCATCATTTCAATGGTCCCAGCCCAAAGGTGCTTGAGTCACTCTGACACAACAGAGTGTGACAGCTTCATAGGCCTTGTTTCAGGCCGCTGGGTCCAGGCCCAGTGGAAAAGAGTGAAGGAAAATGGCCCAGTGAGACACTGATGGCTGCGGCCCAGGCCCTTCGCTCCAGCTGGCACAGTGGATGGCTTTTCCAGATTGGCCTCGCCAACCTGACCACAGGAGGGAGGGCTGCATGTGAGTTTGCTTTAGAAGAACAGGAAGCAGCAGATGTAGAAAGAAGTCAGTCAATGCACTTGCTGTTTGAATCTAAACCCTGAGCAGGGTTTTTTGTGGGGCTCACCAAATAGACAGGCCTTGCCTGGAGCAGCAGAGGGAGAGCTTGCCTGATATTGTTGCTCAGGACTTGCCGAATAACTCATCTCTCCCCAAGGAGAGCAGGGCTGAAAGCCTTCCACATTGCGCCAGCCCAGGATTAATAAACTGTATATCTTTCCCCTAAAATAGGAGTCTCCACATGTAACACTCCAACTCCAATAATAAAGCATCCGTTCATGCAGGAAAACAGAGCCAGTGTTACCACATGCAGTACCTTCTCCCCTGAACAAGACGGGTACTCAAAACTACATGGCACCAGGCAACCTTGGAGCGTCCTTTACCACTTAAAGGTGGATCTGGACCGTCCAGCCGAGTACTTCATCCACTCCCCTCGGCCTGCGTCTCATTCTTATATCATCAACCCTCTCAAATCACCACTTCTTGGTTAAATTATTGAAGAGATATGCTTTAGATCTAGTGATAACATTAAATGTCTAAGTATTGATAATAAAAAAATACATTTCCAGGAACTATACAGACATATTCCAGTTGCCTGGCCTCACATGTTATTTTCCAAATAATCTTTTCCTTTTCAAAGGGTAAATCTTGATTTTCATTATTTTATGACATTTCTTCTTTTAATATGTGAATTCTGATAATGTCACTTAACCTTTCCCTAATATTTAGGGTTGACCTTAGACATGTGAGTTAATGTTCGCTCCCATAACACAGTGGTGCTCTTGGGGCCTATTAACGCACACAGAACTCCCTTTCACAGTTTCAAGGAAAGCCTTCAGTTTCAGGGAGGACTTCCTGTGAACCACTTTGCTTGTCTGGGCAGTTGTCTCCTCCCTAGGTGAAAGGTTGTCACTTCTCCTGCTGTGCCGTGTGGGTCTCTGCCCTGAGTCGGGTTCCCCAAAGATCCAGAAACACTAGAAGTCGGCCCTGAAAGAGGATATTCATAGGTTGCATAGCCCCACCATGGCTGTCTGCTCAGTCCCAGAACCCAGAAGCCTCAGCACAGGAGGGACCCATGACGCAGCCCCAGTCTGAGACTAGAGCCCCAGAGCCCCGTGGAGCATCGCTGTGGCAAGTCAAAGGCTAAAGAACCAAAAGCCTCGTGTCCACGGGCCACATGGCAAAAACAGCCCTGGAGGGGAAGGCGTGCAGAGCAGGCTCTTCCTCCTCCTCTGTTGTTCTGCTGCCCTGGCCTACAAAACACCCCGAGAACATCAAGGGTGACCTTCACTGACTCGCAGGCCGGTTGTCCCTGGAACCCTCACAGACGCACTTAAGTGTGCGTTACCAATTCCACAGGCTCCCCTCCATCCAGGCAAGCTCACGTCCAAAATCAGCCCTGGCGACCTCTGACAGTCTTCACTCCCCTGACCCTAATCCCAGCACAGCAAGGAACTTTTCTTTCTCAAATGTTTGTTTAAGCCACTCATTCACTTCTTCATTCTATGAGTATTTAATGACTCTCTGTTATACAGCAAGTATTGCCATGAGGATGGCATGGAACACTTTCTTATGGGAACTATGCCTGGTGAGTAGATAGACATTCATCAAAGCACCACGTAAATAAATATGAGAGAAATAAATATGGAGAACACAAAGGCTATGGAGCAAGAGAGATCGCAGAACTGATCAAGAGGCTCCAGGAAGATTTCTTCAAGATTGTGATGGCTGAGCTGAGATCCTGAAGAGCTAACTAGTGCAGAAGGGTGTGGAGAGCATTCCTAGCAGGGGAAAATATGTGCAAAGGCCCTGTGGTAGAGGCAAACACAAGGAACCCACCACATAGGAAGAGGACCCTGTGGCTGAGACCCAGGCCTTTTGATCTCTATTTCAACAACAATGACAGACTGTCAGAGTGAGAGTAGAGAAATGGGAGACAACATTTGCATTTTGAAGTTGCAGTGCAGAGGACTATGTGGACATGGATAGTGGGTGTCAATGGCAGTAAATCTAAGGAGGAAGTCCTGGTGGCCTAGACTGAGGCAGCAGTTCTCAATCCAGAATCCACAGACTTCCGTGACCAGGAGGGAAAACAAGCACCTTTAATTTTCACTAACCTCCCACTATGTTTAGCATCTCCTTCCATTAGGAATGCAGACTACAAACCACAGGAGTATTAGCAGCACCTGTGACCTGGCCAGGAGCGACCACACGGTTTCAGATCGCAGCCTGGTTGCTGCAGTGACCAGCTCATCACTGCTTCAAGCAGTGATCACTATGCTTGTCAGCCTGCCACTGTGTCGCATTACATAACACACTGAAGAGAAGCACGCAGGGTATCAGAACTCAACATTAATATTTTGATAGCTGCATTTTAACATAATTAACTTTCTGTGTAATCCTGTGTATTTTATTGCATGCATCAAAAGCCTTCTTCCAGAAAGGGTAGGATTTATCAGCCTGCTGAAGAATGTCCTTGAAAACATATAAAACTAACAAAGCTCACAAAGGCCTGCAGGTGAAGAGGGGTGGATCATTTGCGAGCCATGTAGAAGGTCAGCGTGGCCTGACCTGGAGAAGGGCAGGACCCAATGTGCTGGAGCAGGGGAGAGGCAGGTGCCTGAGACAGTTCCAAGGGCCTGGTTTATGTGAACAGTGGACACTCAGGAGAGAAAAGATGAGAAGATTACAAGAAGACTATAGATAAAGTACACAGACTCAACAGATCCTGGGCTTCCGGTTTTGCCTTTTTTCTCACTTTCTGGTTCTTAGCCAATCTGCAGTTGAGAAACACTGATGAGTGGAAGGTCACCATAAACACACACTCACACACACACACACACACACACACACAGGGATCACTGTCCAAAAGAAACTATAGGTTTCTACTCATAGCATAATTTCAAGTGATAAAGTAGTACTATTGAACAATCAAGAGCTGGACGTGGTGGCACACACCTGTAATCCCAGCACTCAAGAGGCTGAGGCAGGAGGATCATTGCAAGTTAGAGACCAGTTTGGGCTGCAAAGTGAGCTTAAGGCCAGCCTGAACCGCATAAAGAGACCCTGTTTCAAAAAAAAAAAAAAAAATAATCATAAATGAGACCATTATTCCAAAGGCTGTTTTCACTTTGTTGCAAGACTCTTCTTCCTCAAGGGACTGAATGTCTCTTCCTGGGGGACCTCAGTTTTCATTCATATCTTAGGTAAGCACTGGATGTCATCAGCCCTCATCTTCCTTTCTGGGCCCCCATTTCCACTGTATTTATTCAAAACTTCTACAGCAGCTCCTTCAAACTATCAGGAATGGCACTGACCCAAATCCCCTCATTACTTCTATTCCTGCACAAGGACAACATACTGACTTTGCCAAAACAATTAAACCCACATCATGAGTCACTAACCAAATAGTTCCTTGGTGACTTCATCCAGCCCTCCTGCCAGCTCTCCCATCACACATCTGTTGAGTTCTGGGCAAGGGAAGGGTTGCACACAGCAATGGGGGAGCTGTTAAATTCAGGGATGTGTCTGTATTCCAGCTTCCGCTCGAATCTATACAAACCTAAACACAAATTCATTCCAACTAAAGCTGGGAGAACCACAGGTTGGGAAGCTATTTGTTTGCCTGATTCTGCAGAACTCAATAGGAAAACTCATTTTCTTGGTGTTTTTTTCCTCACCTAAGAAAGGAACTCTTCAGACAAGAATAAATTCAAAGACTTATAGATGGCATTTGAGGAAAAGTGTTCATGCATATGGCAGAGGTCTTATAAATCTAAACAGTGATATTGCCTCTCTCTCTTTTTTTAACTCACTCAGGCCCCAACATTATCCTGCAGAAACAAACCAAAGAATCACCAAGCTGATTTGACTTTCAAGCCTCTCCCTTTCAGAAACTATGATTTACACTATGCTAAGTGAAATACCTCTCAGTTGTCTTGCTCTCAACTCTCCAGAATTTAATACAAAATGTGAATATTTTATTTAATTCATGTATCTATTTAGTGTTCTGCTGTTACTTTGATCATGTGCTCAAGACAAAAAACAAAAAGGGTTTTCAAAGGAGTCACTGGGACCAAACTCAGGACCTTGTGTTTGCCAGGCAGGTGCTAGTGCCACTGAGCTAAATCCCCGGCCCTAGGCTGCTTCTTGACACAGCCAGTGCTGCTCTGAACTACAGACTATTTCAACAGAAACTTCTGGATTTACTGGCAAGTTTCTTCAGAAATATTCCAGATTAAAGACTGCCTGGAAGTTGGGCAGTTAGCCAGGTTGCTATACACATTTCCTGAACTTTATTTTTCTCATTTGTGATTACATAAATAACAGAGAATAAATGTGAAAGTAAGAGAAAATTTGAGATATCTTTATAGACAGAGATAGAGATAGAGATAGAGATAGAGATAGAGATAGATAGGTATCATGCTTGTAAATATTTGTCTCACCAAAAGTCTACTATCTAAGATAAAGGTACATTTAATTAGTTTGTTTAGCTAGCAAAGAAAAAAAAACCTTGCACAAATTAAAACTCTTATCAATGTTTTATTGCAAAACTTCAAAACCTAAACCAACAATGAAGGAAACAATGTATCACCAGCTAACACTGGAGTGCAGGAGGAGGGTAGCAGGCAGAGAGAAAGCCTCTAACACTGAGAGACCTCCTCCCCTCCCTGCTCACTGCTCTTCCCTGCCAACTGCTTCTTTATCCCCACTACTATCCACCCAATGTTAGGACCAGAGCGGCTGATGGTTTACACATTTGCATCTTCCTTGCATCAAAGCAAGAAAGTAAAGACATTCTTCCCTCCTACCAATTTCCATCTCTTTTCAAATGGCAAGGAAAGCAGAGTGTGGTGGTGCCCACTTGTATCCAGCATTCTGCAGGCTGAGGCAGGAGGATTGCCTGGACTAGATAGTGAGAGACCCTGGCTCAAAAATAAAAACAAAAACAGCCAAGGAAAGATTCTGCACCATCTAGTTCAGGACACCCATCCTCAGACCAAAATCATGGTTGCCAAGGAAGTTGTACTACAACGGGTCCAACTCATGCCAACTCCCTGCCTGGCAACAAGCATGATGCCAGGGAGCTGAGGTCAAATTTTAAAAATATAACTCCCTTTTATATAATACCTTAGACCAGCAGTTTCCCAAAACAGTCTCAGAAGGGAGGGTGCTTAGCAAACAAAAGAATGAATGTTTACTCCATTTATGTAACAATCATTCCTCTACAGTGTTTATCAGGTAAGATTTTGCCCTCCTCATAGAAAAAAAAGTTAAATTACTTTATATCAAGATCTTGTTTCTGCCAAACAGGATGTGGGTCATTAATAATGATTCACTTTGAAAAGGAGGAATTCTATAGTGACATTAAGCAAATACATTTACTCCATGTCTAACATTTTCCAACATTCAAGTAGGTCTTTCTGGAAGTAAAATACTGTAAAACATGGAGAGTTGTTTTTCCCCTTCATCGTGTACAGCAGGCTACACGAATAATTTTACAATCCCACTGATGATCTTCTCATGCAAAAATAAATGCTCTCGAATTGTTCAAATTCAGTATCATTGGTAGTGCCTGAGAAGCCAAATGAAAGGGCCGTAAACATCACTGAGGATAGCTATTTCCTTATCGCTCGTACATAGCTGCATAAGAGCGGGACCCACTACACGGGCATCTTTTCCACTCAAGGTTGGGTGCCTGTATTAGTCAGCCTTATATCAGTGCAGTAAAAATACCGGAGGTGGAAAACTTTTGAAAGAGGTTCACAGCCTTAAAAGTTCACAGTTCAAAATTGGGTGTCCCCATGGATTTGGGATTTGGCATCTGGTAATGGTGGTGGCTGATGTCACATAATGTGTAGGAGCAAGTGGTCATATCTCAAGCCAGGAGGGTGAGACAGAAAGAGAGAGGGAGAAGGAGAGAGGCAGAAGAGAGTCAGGTCTGCTCCTTTTCTAACAGTTCTCTCATAGGCACTAAAGGGTACCAGGAGAAGGCGGGTCCCTAAGGCCCTCCCACTGGGCCACACCTCCTAGAGCTTTCAGTGCCCCTGCCAGTGTCACCACCCTGAGGACTAAACCTTTAACACACGGACCCTTGGAGTCATTCAGACCACGCAGTACCACAACCCGCTGAATCGGAAGAGCCCAGGCCTTCCGGGCAGCAGCCCTGCCGTGCTTCCTGGGGGAAGTTGGTTCACCGCCATTTCCGTGCCTATGAAAATGACAGCACTGGAAGAGGTGAACCTTAAGGTGCAATGCTCTAAAAATATAGTTCTAAGAGAAAATCACATCAAGACATAAAAGACCCATTTGGTTTATTCCTTAAAGCCAGCTGTCATGTGTCACTGATTAAATGCCCCTTGCCACCTTGTGGGCGTATTACAGTCCTCATCCCTAGGAATTGTTCTCCCCTATTGAGACCTAAGATGAGAGGGAAGGGCTCTGTGAACTGGGTGGCCAGGTGTCAAGTGTTTTGCCCACGTTAATCTTTTAATCCCTGCAACCCCTCCGAGCAGATACTGTTACCGTCCCCATCTCACAGGTGAATAAGGTGTGACCGGCCTGAGGTCATCCAGCTGGCGACATCATTCCACATCACTGCCTCTGGCAGAGCAGTGGAGATGGAAGTCAAGCCTGGAGGGAGAAGCCAGTCTTGATCCCTGAGTCCAGGGGAAAATAGGAAGACTAAACAAACGTGGAGTTGGGGGAGTGTGTCAGTCAGCTTTATTGCTGTGACAAAATACCTGAGAAAATCAGCGGAAAAGGAGCGAAGGCTCGCTCACGTTGGCTGAAGTTTTAGAGGTCTCCAGCCGTCACCGGCTGGCTCCTGTGGCTGCTCTGGGCCCGCAGTGAGGCTGTCCCCATGATGGGGACGCGTGGTAGAGACAGGCACTTACCTGTGGTGGCCAGGAAGCAAAGAGAGAGAAAAGGAGGAGCCGGGGCCCCAAGGCTTCCTTCAAGGGGACCCCAGCGACCTTACTTCCATCCCCTAGGCCCTGCCGTACAGGTTCTCTTCCGCTCCCAGTAACACCACGGGCTGACAGCTGAGCCTTTAGTATGTGGGCCTTGGGGGACACTCCAGAGCGGCGGTGGCGAGCCTCTGGCACCCCCCGCAGCAGGCTGTTTGCATCTCTGAAAGACTCGCAGTCACCGCTCTGTCCAGTGCACCCGGGGCCTTTAAGCAGGCCCCGCCTGGTTCTAAAAGCTGGGGGTAGGGGGTGTGTACCCCACACACTACCTCGGCCCCATCCTCATGCTTGCCTGTAGGCAAAGTGTGCCAGAGCCCGGGAGCCACTGAGCAATCAGCTCTCAGCCCCACTCGGACCCACGGATCAGACTCTGCGCCTTCACAAGATTCCCGGGTGACCCTGTGCGTGGGAGCGAGCGAACGAAATCGCCAACTCTGGCACTGTTGTCCACCCTCAAAATCAGTTAGCGCCCTGCAGGCTCATTACCACGATCCTTTTCAAGACAGACATCTCTGGAGAAAGACAGAAGGGTTCAGACCTGGATGGCCAACTCTAGACAGCTCGGAGCAGGACCTCCTGAGAGGGCGCCTCGCGCAGGCCCGCGCTCCCGGGCGTGGGGGACAGGGTTCTCAGCCGTGCGCCCTGCGGCCGGGGGACAGGGTTCTCAGCACCATGCGGTCTTTCCTGAGCACCTATCACGTGCCAGTTGCTCTCCTAGCTGCTAAGGGTACCACGGTGGCGGGGGGTAGGGTGGGGGCTGCTTGCATTCTAATGGAGAAAGGAAATACTTAGTAAAAATATACACTATACCAGACGGCATGAGCAGTGTGGAGGAACATAGAGCAAAAAGGGGTGCAGATGGCATGGGTGGCAATGTGTACCTTTCGGATAAGGGGCACAGACAGTGATGTGCCCCCGAAACTCAAAGGAAACCCGGAAGTTTGCCAGACAAGTGAGGAGCGGGGAGCACTGCAAGCATTGCAGGGACCGCAGGGTGCGGGGCTCCCTTAAGAAGGCGCCGGCTCTGTGGCTGGGGAGGAACCGAGGTAGGAGAGGAGTCAGAGAGGCA